>KZ651818.1:103288-149718 GCA_001010745.2 Gerris buenoi
AATAACACTATTTTTATTATATTATATTTACACAAATTGAAAAAAAGAATATAAAATAATAATACTAATTGGAAAATATTGAGAAAGACAGATACGCAAGGAAGAAAATATATAAAGATAAACAGAAAATTAATAAGTAAATTTCTTTCTACAACAATTCATTATACCAACCTAATTACCTATTTACATAATATCTTTGTAATTTGATTATTATAAAATTTAAAGTTTTTTTTTAATTATTCGATAATTATAAATTAATAATAATTTGCAAGATAACAGTATAGAAAGCAATTAACATTTTTTTTTTTTAGATAAAATCATTTTTCTTGTCGCGGCTACCGCCATTTTGAAAGATCGACTGATAACATTTCCATTTTCTCTACTGCTAAACTCTTATAAGTTGATCTCATAATATGATTAAATTTTTCAACTGCTATTAAAGATACAAATTCAGTTGATTTTTTGAAAGATTAAAAGTAATAATTTGTTTGAGAGTAAAGAAATGGCAATTTGTAATTTTTTTAATGGCATTTAGTAAAGTTTTTTTTTTTCTTATACTGGAATATTTAACAAAATTTTGAAGAATTATAAAATGAAGTAACATGAAATATAACAATTGTTAAAAAATAATACCAAGATTTCGTTTCGCCATGTTGCAATATTTATTTTGAGATAAAAAGATTCGTTGTTTAATTTTCAATATACATCTGCCGATGCTTAAAAAAAAATAGGTTTTATATACAAGGGACGCCATATTGGAATACATTTCTTAGCTTTTCGTGAATAAAGAATACTCATAGTCTATTTATTAAATTTCTAATATAGAACACATTATCTGTTATAAATCAATATTTAGATTTCACTGTAGTTTTGCTACTATAGTTAATTTTAATGACGGTATCTTCTGATAAATGTTCATCAAAAAATAAGCTCCTGTTTTCGGTCAATTTTAATTATACGGCTTCGCTTATTTTATGTTAATGTTTTTGATTTCACATATTATTATGTATATAAAAAAAAATTAATTCGCATCAAAAATGAATAATAATTAACAGCAAATAAATAAAAAATAATAATAATTGACAGTATAAGAATATAATAAAAAATAAATTGACTGACATCAGCAATAATAGTAAAATAGATAAATTTAAAACAATATTAAAATACACAAAACAAAGATAGAAAACAACAGTTTATAGGAACGAAGAAAGAGAATATAGAATAATCAGATTTATTTATTCACACGTAAAAACCTAACAATACATTTTATTTATTTAATACACCTACTTATTTATTTACAATAAAAAAAGACTTGAGCATTTTGTTTGTGTTTTAATTGCATATCTATTCTACACCTTACCACCTATTAAAAAGTAATATTAATAATATGAACTGTGTAGATATATTTTTTGCTTATTTAATATTAGTGTTTACATATAAGTCTAAAATATATTTGATTTTCGTGAATGTTTTAGCAGTACATTTTGGACAATCAAAAATATCATTACATAGTTCGTTTACATGAAACCTCTAGTTTACATTGAAGGAAAAAAACTTACTAGAAATGTCATATATTTTAATGCACCATTTTGACTTAAATGTAAACACTGGAATTAATTTTATCTAACAAAAGAAAAAAAAGTATTAAATTAAATAATAAATAATGATAAATAAATCAAGGATATAAAAATATGGTTTAATAAAGTTTAATATATTATAATTATTTTAATTAAGATTTCCACTCGAAAAAGTCTTATTTTCTTATTTATTTGTGAGATTTTATGAAATAATAGAAATTTTCTTGGACAAAACCCTCTTGGACGATTTCAATTAAATTATCTCAAATTAATTATCCATCTATTGATATATTATTGCATTTCTAAATTGATTACTATTAATGTTTTGAATGGAAACATGTAATAATGTACGTTGTATAAGCAAATAAGCTGGTTTGTTATGAATGGTAACACAATGGAATGTAGGGTTTGTCGTGTTCAACGAAATTAGGGATAAAATGTTTGTTTATTTGTTTCGTTGATTACGCAACATTTAGTAACTTATGCAACAATTTGAAGCAACAAGTGCTTCTTAATAATTACAATTAAATACCTCTCTTGAATTTTAAAATTTAAAATGAGGAAAAAAACATGTTATTAAAGCCCATGTAAAGCAATTCGATTTGAAATTATGGTTTGGAAAAATCGTATCTTTTAATCAAAGGTCACACTAAAGAAAACTGTAATCGACATTGTTAATTTTTAGTTACAAAAAATATTATAAAACATTAACATTTGACGCTATAATAGTTAATTAAAATTCCAATCGCACTAAATTTTATATTTTATTGCTGTTAATAAAAAAAAAAATGCAACCTGGCTGTTTAAAATTGCAGTTTTTAAGATTTATTCCAATGATTGGCTGCCTTTCGTCGCATCTAATTCCTTTACATTTCTTAGAATTATAAACCATTTATTTTTAAAAGTGGAAATCTTGGTTAACAAATTATTGTAAATAGAGAAACATATTTAATGATAATCTCATCGTAACCAATAACCATTAAATAATTAATAAATAAAATATTTAAAATTAAAATATTGCATTAAAAGCAAAAAAAAAAAAAAATATAATGCATCAGTAGGAATATAATAAATAATACATCAATATAAATGTTTATACTACATTTTGATAAATTATATCGATAACTTTATAATAATAAATCGGAAAATATTTGATAATAAATTAATAGATAATGCAGTAGGAAATACATTACAGATATTGATTACAGTGAATAATAATAAATTTATATCCTCAATTTAATATACCTATTTAAACTTGACATTTTGGAATCTTTATTTCTAATACTAATAATAATAAAAATAAATTTAAATAATAAGTTAATATTTCTCATTTAGAAGAAATGACTATCTACCGCAGAGCAATATTTTTCTTTTAAACACCTTATTTTACTCTCTAAAATAAATAATTTAATTTATAAATTGTAAAAATATATATATTTTTATTATTTATTTAAATCTTGGTTTTTAATTATGTGTATTTTCTTTGCTAATCATATTATTACGATTAAATAAATACATTCTGCAATGAATCAAAAGAGCATGGAATAACGGAGCAAAATGTATTCGGACATCAACATTGATTTTGGTACCACTGATAATTAATAAAATACAACAACTTATATTTGAGTATCAATTGTAATTTAAATACAATTTGTAAAAATTAAATTGTAATTTAAGAATCACTGATACTTGTATCAATGCTGATAATAATAATGTTAGAAGACTCATTACGGGATTTTTTAAAAGTAATTCGGACGAATAAAGATTACCAATTAACTAATCAAAATCGCTGGTAATTAAAAATTTAATTACATTTATTTAATTCTAACAAATAATTGTTTATGGAAGCCGCTGAGCTGGTGTTGATATATTTAGTACTTGGACCATCATGTCTTATTAAATTAGTTAATAATTGTACATGTTTTACAATTTTTAAAAAAATATTTTGATTTGAATTTTTTAAGTTTACATGACGCTTTATATACTATCTAGGATATTTTTTTTATGGTTTAAGCACATTTGGCCTAATTTAGAAATCCGCCTGATTTTCACATTAATTTTGAAAATAATATACAATTAAAATACTGTTACATATTTAATTGTTTCTTTTATTATTATTATTATTATTTTATTTATTTATTTTTTTTTGCAGGAGACCGGGTTTGTCGTTTTTACTGGACTAAATTAGTTGCCGGACTAAATTTCCGCTATGCTAACTCATCGATTACATATTAAAATTTCAGATAAAAAGCATGTAAAATTGCTTCTATTTTTCAGTTAGTAGGAAAATCGGTCAGTGGCATCTATTGGTCGAATCTATACAAGTAATTGTATCATTCGATGATATTAATAATTCACAAGAAACTTTGTGGTTCTCGAGCTTAGGGTTTCAACTCATTTCATTACAGTCCGTAATTAATAATTTAAATCAAATTATAATCAGAATTTACAACGGGAGACAGACAGAGAAAAATAGACTTCGGCACCGGGATTCGAACCACGGGCCTCCTTTATTTCCAGGAAAGAAGCTCTAGCCAACTAAGCTATACTGAAGTATAATTTCCTCTGTCGATAACGATACCTACTCCCGAATTAAGCTTTCAAATTACCGTAATTACGTACATTTGGATATTAATTAATTTTTTTGTCTTGTTTTTTTGTAAAAATGCTCTGTGAAAAATATTCGTTATCGGCTATTCTCTCGATTGAACAATATTAAAATTAAATTTGATTACAAGGTGGACTAACTACGATGGAAAACCGGACGGACTTGCGTTCATGTTCAGCGCGAGTTGACGGGACTTAGTGCGGCAGCCCCTGGTTTAGTACAGCCAGCTTGGAGGGCACGTGCTGGGGATAGTGCAGCTGGAAGCCCTCTGGTGGCAGAGATGCTTTGGCGATAATAGTAGTGATCTTATTTAAGATTTTAGTGAGCAGCCCGTATTTTAACTGCAAACAAATACAACACAAAATAAATCCACCGCTGCTAAAACCATTAGCAAACAAAAAGCACAACAATCGGGCTTGAAATAAAAAATTAAAATGAATGTTATTGATGCAATGCAATCCTACAGATGTTAAATGTTACTGAAAATCTTCTCTTTTTAATATAAAATATCAATAGTAGGCAACACTGATATGCATCCTTTTTCCATAATGTTAGCATTTCCCGTGCCTTTAACTAAATAAATTTTAAACGTTGTTCGACATTTGAATGTTTACTAAAGATTTGCATTGCTGTACTTGATTTTAAATTTTGATATTAAAATTTGAATTTTACTTGTTTTATAAATTGTAAATTGGACTCACCCTGAGTAGAAGTTGGATCTTGTCGCTGACAAGTGCGAGTTTAGCTCCGGTTATCGAACTCTGTAAAAACAATTTCATTTTTTTTAAATTTTTTTAGGGTAAGTACTTTTGTTCCAAAACTAAAATAAAACAACAAAATATACGATTATTTTTATATCGCTAAATAAATCTTATACATTTAGTCAGTGTTGTGTTAAATAATGGGTTAATCTAATTTGTTTTATGGGCCTTAATAGCCGTATACAGTTAACTTATATTAGAACTTTAACAATCTTAAAAGTTTGAACGTGTTTAACTGTTAGAACTAAATGGAGATCAAAATTGGTGCTAATACAAACTTTACAATGGAACTAAAGTGAGACCAATAATTTGCAAATAATTTTATACGAATGTGCTTCAAACTCTACGTGTCAATTTAAATTTTTAATAAAATAAATTGAAATCTACTATGTTAGTGTGAAGGCTTCCCCAGTTAATGTCAAAATGGGGTTGTAGGTTGTGCGGTAGTGACCAATATACGTTGCATATAATTTAGACGAAATGTCGGAACATTATAACCTCTACAACGGGGTCACTACACGAACACCTAGACCGCTACAAACTACAGTGGTTTTACGTGATCTTTTTTTCAAAAAATGTTATTTTTCTTATTTTATTTATAAATTTACTTTAATTTTAAGCCTTTGAGAGTTTGATTTTTATCTGGGTCTTTTACTGGGAAGCACATTATTGTCTACGTCTTCTTTTGGATTCGGCTCGTATGGAGGCTAAAAAACAGAAAAACCAAAATATTCTATAAAAGAATAATAATAATAATAATCATTAAAAATATTGGAACGAGAAGAATAAACTATAGTTAATTACGACTTGAAGGTGAATAGTTGTAAGAAGTGTTCAATTTATACGTCATATTTTTTACAATTTTTTTTTGTCATCTATGAATACTAATTTCAAAGATAGAGTGGGTCGTCTTTGAATACTTAGTTAAAGAAGGGGGACGTGCTGATTTGGTCATGTCGAGCAATCTGAGTTCAAAGATGCTTCCGTACACTACTCTACTATAGAATCTTATGTCTTTATTTTAACTCTTGTGTTCAACTTAATATATGACGAGAAAAGTTTTTTTATTATTTTTTATTTAAAAAGTGTTCTATTGTTTTGCTGCTTTGAAATCAACTTTTATTTTTCATCAAAAATCGCTTAATTTTATTCGAAACAAAATAAAATATATTGTTACTACGGAAGATAGTCATTTTCTTATTAAATTTACAAAGAAAAAAAAAAAAAAAAAAAAAAAAAAAACGTAAGGTGGCCTCTCCTGATCTTTTTATAGCTTGATGTAAATCAATATATAAAAATATAGTAATTAATGGTCATCTATTAGTTTTTGAAGGAGTTCTACGGCTTTTTATTGTACTGATCATATAAACCCAGTTATTTAATGTAATAAAATAAAGATTTACAGTTGTGATTTATATACAACGAAGTAAGAAGAAAACAAAACGATAATATTATATCACTTGAATATTCAAACAGGTTATGTAAAAAGGTAATGTAAATTAAAAAAAAAAAAAGAATGTTAAAGATGTAAGACCTAGATAAAAGCTGCTCATGGTGTTAGTCAAACGTGAAAATAACAAATAATTATTGCGTTATCTCTACTATATTTTAATACTGATAAAAATACGCATTCTTGTAATATTGCAAAAATGTGGTGGATAAAAGAAAATGTTTGCCAAGTTCGGTGACGATAACTGACACCTTCAAACTGGAATAGTCAACATGTTAGTAATTCTTGTAATTCGTGGAGCTGCACAACTATAAAAAATATTAAGCTATATGTTTCTTGAGGTACTTTATAATCCTCACGAGATGAGGTCATTTAAAGGACGGAGGTCTGTTACTTACTCGATGTAATAATCAGGGGTAATGAAGTTTTACCTCACTGGCATTGCAACAAGTAAGTTGGTGCTTCGATCTTATTCTCACAGGCAAGTCCGAGTTAGAAAACCATTGAGTAAGGTGGATCCCCAACTTGCCACATTAAGCAAGTTGCTTCAATTTAAATTACCTCTCAGCACTCCCAACATGAGCAGCTTTTATTTTCAGAGTTATCCTTAATCCCGAATTTGCCGCTGCATTTTCCCTTGAAGACTAAACTAATTATGATGAAAATATTCTAGCATTTCTTTTAAAATTAAAAACGTCTGTAAAATATTTATTTTATTTTTGATCAAGTCAATTTTATTTTATTTTTTATTATTTTGTTTTGTTATTTTATCAATAAGTATTTATTTAATTAAAATTTAATTTAATGAAAAAAGCTCCTTTCCCCGGATAAAAAAAATCGATTTAATAATATTCGATAAAATTAAAAAAATAGTAAGGGATATAATTATATTACCCTTAATGTAATTCAAGTTTTAAAACTACCCTCGTCTTTTAAATAGCAACTGATTCTGATTATTTCTCGGCCTATTTGCATTGTTTAGATTATTAGCAAATGCTCCGATAATTGTGAGATAGTTTTGCGTAGCTTGAGGATTTCTAAGGGCTTGTAACGCCAGATCTCTCAGGGTTCTGCCATCTAGCGGATTTCTCTTCAAGTATTCTCTGATTACTGTGTTGGTCAAACTGTTCAAAGATGCCTGGGCCTGTGGATTCATTTTAAGATTATCGTTAAATCTATTAACAGCTGTTAATATTCCATCGATATTAGCAGCTGACAATCTTGTATTAGATGGTACAAGTTTTGCACTAGATGACTGCAGTTTTGCGTTAGAGGATTGCAGTTTTGCACTAGATGTTGGGAGTTTGGCACTAGATGTTGGAAGTTTTGCACTAGATGATTGCGGTTTAACGATATTTAATTGTCGACGCTTTAAAATATTAGCAGTCTGCAATTCTAGACCATTTGAAGGTTCAATCTGAAAGGTACAATTTAAAGTATATTATTTTAAATTTCTGCATGCTGGGAGCTCTTCTTTACACCACTTTTAATTTTTTGGCCAATTTTCATGGGACTATAATAAATAACCCATGAAAATCGTTAAAAATCAGAAAATCAAGGTTGGTTTTCGAGGTTTAAGAGCCGATTCCAACACCCTATTTTTTGGATCTCATCCCGGGATGCCTCTTTTAGGGCTTTTAGGCTTTTTTAGAAATACTAATACTAATAATCCGGGGCCGAAAATAAAATAGGAAACTTGTTTCGTTATTAGGTTTTTAAGCACGTAAAATAAGAGCATAATAAGATCGAAGATCTGTTCTATTCGAGATACTCCCTTATTACACTCACATTATTTCCACGAATGCTTTTTTACTGATTGCCGATTGCACTGACAATCCCACAGATTCATAACATTAATTGAATTTTTAAAAATGTTTGAGGACCACCTTTTTCATTACTTCACTATGGACTCCAATAGGCCAATTAAATTTACTTTTTATTTCAAGACTTGTTCATCCTCACATTTGCACAAAATGCAGATATTACTCGTAAGATATTTAGCATTGTTTGGTGAAGACCATGAAGAGTTTGTCTATTTGGTTTTTCTTAACAAAAGAATTATTACACTGCGTTGTTTTAGGATTTGGATATTACTGAACCTGAATGAAATAATTTGATCTACGACTGTTACGAAATATAAACATTGTATCTCTGTTTAGATGCGTAGAAAGTGATTCTTTACGTACTTGTATTCATTGCGCATGCGGGTCTCATAATTCTGAAGAATTACTCTTTTTTTCCTCCCTAGGGTGGTAAAAAAGAAGAATTCTTCACCTTTACGCACAATTAGCGAGTTTGTTTACATTTAACAAAACTAATTTGATGTTTGTTTAATAAAAGTAACTGTTGATTATGACGAATATGAGGAGAATAATACGCCTCCCAAAATAATTAATTCGGTACAAAATACAACTAACGAATTGATGTTACCTTTATCAAAAGAGAAATATGAGCTTACATACAGGAAGTTTATTATTTTTTTCTGCATTTATTATTAAAATCTAACAATCGTAGATAAAGTACGGTACGCAACTCGTGCGAAAACGGCATTTTGCATTGCTCGTGTGGTTTTACTACCCTCGCTGTCGCTCGGGTGAAAACTCCATACTCGTATGCAAAATGCTACTTTCCGCACTCGACGTGTAATGTACTATATCAATTGTATTTTGATATAAGTCAATAACTATTAACACTGGTTATAGCTTTACGAGACGAGGGATAAATTAATGGTTTGACTTACAATGATTCCACCTCCATGGACGACTCCGTGCTCGTCGATAACTCCGTGACCCTTGCTAGACTGACTGATACCCAGGATGGAACCAAGTCCTGATCCGCCTCCACCGCCTCCGTCGCCTCCGCTGCTACCGCCTCCCTGCTCATACGATCAACCGTTAGCATTTCATTGAATTATCAACCACCTCCTTAATAGGGGGGGAGTGTATTTCTAAGAAAGAATACCGTTGCTCTGTAACGCCTGTAATGCGCTTCACTAATAAAACGTTCAAGCATGGAGTGACAGCATTATTAGATTAGAGCTAGATACATTTTAGACTTGGAAAGTCTAAAATGTATCTACATAAATGTATTCTTATTCGTAGTACTGCTCCAGAGCTCTACTGAGATATGGACAAGGATCTTATATAAAGGAGATGGAATGTTAAGAAGGGGTTTAAGGCAAATAAGTGACTCCATAGAGGTAAGAGAAATTGGAGAAAAAAATCATACTGCGCATGCTCCACGACCTTTGAACTGGGACAAATTACTTTCTTTGTTAATTTCAAGGTTTATTTTGAATCAGGTTATAAACTTGATTATTAACTTATAATTTTAAATAATGGAAAACAAGTAACTATAAATGGCTGAATATAGTCCAAATATCAATCACAAACACTCACAAACAGCGCAAAATAAGAAATTCAACGCAAGGGAGAGTACAACGCAATCTATTGTTTGTTGATAACCCTCCGCACGTTTCTTGGTAACCTATAACCAAGAGGAAGGTAATTTGTCCCATTGGAGCACCTATTTTACATATCTTTATGGGGTCACTTTTTAGCCACAACCCTCCATCCCCTTTATATAAGATCCTTGAATATGAAACGTATTAGTACGTTACAACTTAGATAATATACTTAAATATTTCGGACTTACTTTGTCATTGTAGATTTAGACTTTTTTTTAATAAGATTTTCAAAAGTTATTAATTAAAAACGTAGATTAGGTAAAATATAGCCAAAACGCTATTAAATTAACCTATTAAATATTCGGGATTTATTTTAACATTAAAATAATAAATTATATACAGTTTAACCATTTTTACTGTACAAAAAATTAATTAGTTATACAAATATCTAAGATAATATATAATTTTGTTAATAAATTAAATTTTAAACGGAAAGATTATATTTTAGGTTATAGAAACAAAAGAAAAAGAAAATTAGAGGAAGACAAACAAAATATAAAAAATAAAGAAAGCAAGAAGTAAAAAGAAATGAAGCGATATATACAGACATCAAATTACTTGTACTATCAGCAAGCTTAGCTAAGCAAACATTTATACTATAAAAGCAAACTTATTTATATACAAATACTAAGCAGATTTCCAAAGAGAAAAAAATTCAATGTACAGACGACGGCAAGTTTAAATTAAATGACGTCAAAATTGTTAAACTGATGTGCTGGTTGAAAATTGTTTTGCAGGCTGTATTTTTCCCACTCATGACTCCTGATAAGCTCTCAACTTGGTTTGACTGCAGAGTGGTCTTTATAGATTGCTTATCACGTATGTTCAACTTGACTGCTTATATTTACAATAAGATGAACTTTAGCGGAGAGACGTCTCCCTATAGGTTCCTAATCGAAGGACTTGACTGCTCATCCATTTTCTCAATAAAGTTATGGTGTAAGGGAAGAAAAGTCTGCTCATATTGACCGGTACTTTTTTACTTAAGCACCTCCCTATATCCCTTTGTCTTAATAGTTATTTAGTCGAAGGAACATAATATACAGATAGTATACATCCCTTAGTCTAAATTACAAATAAGACAAAAGGATGTTCCAATATATACCTTGGGACAAAGGAATATTACACTTGTGTTTATTAATGCGATAATATCCTTTAGTCTAATTAACTATTTAAGACAAAGAAATTAAGTATATGGTAAGAAAACTGTAGAACTCATTATCCCACAGTTTTCTGGGTAAGATTCAGTCTTATACGAGTTATGATTTATGACTAGATTTTTAAATAGCGTAATAAAACAGCCCCAGAAGTTTCAGAGTCTTGGGGAGACAAACACACAAATCTTTGAGACATTTGTGGGGCGGACCTTTGTTTAGAAGCAAGGAACGGGTGCTTAAGAAACTAAGTCCTGTTGAACTTCACAGAGGAAGGATATGTGCGGACTGAAGGAGACTTGAACTTACAGAGGATGATCCGGAGCTGGAGCCAAGTAAAGGACCCAACAAGCCGAGGATGGACCCAGAGTCTGAGCCGCCTCCACCGCCGCCTCCACCGCCTCCGTCTCCACCACTACTACCTCCCTGCTTATATACATATAATACACATAAACAAACACCCAACTCCAAGTAATATACACTCTACACAATCACGTATTTATATACACACTTTCGTCTTTTCGCAAACATAGAAAATTTTATCACAATAAAGATATGTACATTTGAAAATATTTCTGATTTTTTAATCGATCATTGACTGATTTTTTATCAAGGAGCTACCCAAATTACAAAGCTGTGGACTTATTACCGCAAATAAATTTGATCGAAAAGATGTACAATCTAATTTGGTTAAATTTAAGGATAATTCTTGGTATTTTTTAACGGAAGAGGCTATAGTATTTGGTTAATTTTTTTGCCATTCAAAGTAAAACCCTTGAAATGGTAGAGTACTTTAAGCACCTACAATATAATATTAACTCATTTTCGTTTATATCAAAAAGAAGTTCCTAAATATATTTTTTGATTTGAACATTTTAAACAGATCAAATGAAGCAAATAAAAATAATAGTACTCTATGTTTCAAATGAACTATATTTACTCTACTGCGATTTATTAGGCAACGAAATGAAATGAAAAATAATTTGTTATTGAATAAAAAAATTATAAATAAAATATAATATAATAAATAGTAATCATAAAATAATAAACGTAGAAGTAAACAAATAATGCCCGACTTGAAACTTGAATAAATATAGAACATTTTATATTGTTCAATATTAATAGATAATGTTTAACTATAATAATTGTCGATATAACACTAAACTATAAAATATATTAATTATTGTATTTGTAAAAGCAAATAAGGCTAAAGCATTATATTATTATTTGTTATTTACAACACAATTACATAATTAGAATTAAAGGAAAATATGTATGTACAGTAAAGTGGTAGTGTACAGTGTACAGTGTAGTGGTAGTGTACAGTGTACAGTGTAGAGGTAGGGTTCAGTGTAGAGTGTACAGTGCGCTCACTACAGAGAAAGAAAAACTGTTAGCAGATACAAAGTAATAGAAAAGTTATAGCTACAAAGAAAAAGGATTATACAATTTATTAAATTAGGACAGAATAAATAATAATAATCTACAAATAAATGTATAAACGTAACTTTGCTTATCTAACATAGTTAGCCCAAAATGTTTGATTATTCTATTTATGCAATAAAAGAAGCATTGTATTTATTATATTATTTTATTCCCCTCTCAATTCTTTGTCCCTCACAAACGCAAACATTTTCTTTTCCATATTAATGTACATACATGCTTACATTTAAAAACATTTAGAAATTTTCTACGTAGCACAAAGATACTAAAATTAGATGTATTGTATAATACAATTTTGTATCCTCGTGCCGCGACACTCAAATTAAAATAAGTTAATTTATTATTTGATTTGTTGTTATTTAATAAGTTTGTGCTGCGTATTTGCCAAGTCAGTAAATGTTTTTAATTTTAAATATGTAGATTAATGTAGGACTGAAAATATTTGAGTTTGTGAGGGACAAAGAATAGAGAGGGGAACAGACATATCATTTACTTGTGCTGGATAAATCAGATCTAGTAGAACTTACTTGAACCAGGGAAACTTGTCTACACCTATCATCTCACAACTTTTTACGCGATACTTGGCTTATTAATTTACATAAGTGTTTTTGTTGGGATTTAATTATCATGCCAAATGATATTAATATAAACAAGATATTTCTTGGCCATGGGCGCACCTCTGTCTGCATTAAGAGCGAATGCTTTTATGCATTATTTTTACAAGGAATTTGTTAATAGTTCGCATAACTAGTTCCGTAATTAAATTATTAAATGGATAAGGTACGTCGATGACGTTTTTTGTATATGGACCGGTACGACTGTTCAACTTCATAGGTTCCTGAACTATTTGAATCAGTGCTTTCACAGTATTGAGTTTAAGGTTGAAATCGAGACTAATTGTCAATTGAACTACCTTGACCTCACAGTTATACGTAATGCTAGCTCTTTAAGATATGAGGTTTACCGTAAACCCACCGCATCCGACGCCGTAATTCATGCCGCCTCTAACCATCCTTGGTCACATAAGTTAGCGGCCTTTAACTTCATGATCCATCGTCTGTTAACCTTACCACTAGACTCCACAGCTTTTTCGAAAGAAGTTATTGCTATTAAAACTATTGCCAACAATAAAGGCTTCAGCGACGGATTAATTGACAGGATGATTTCCAAAAAGAAGCGGAAGTTATTACTGCAAGCTATGGACGCGTCAACAGAACGTCAACCGAGAGAAGGGATATAGTGCTCTATTCCTTATCATGGTTCTACTTTAGACCAGCTGGCTGAAATATTATCCAAATACGAGTACAAAGTTGGGTTCAGCACAAATAATTCCTTGAAAGCTCAACTTAGTTGCGTGAAAGATACGGTTCTTAGTGAAAATAGAAGTGGTGTGTACATTATAACGTGTGGTGACTGTGATGTTGAATACATCAGGCAAACAGTAAGGTGCGAGCGAAGGAGCACCTGCAGCGTCCTAGTAGCACGTTCAACCAGCACATTACGGAGCATAATCATGTACAGGCTCAGCACAAGATCGGCTTCCTCCACTTCGCGGGAAAAGGACGTAAGCTAGATTCTTTGGAAAACTTCGAGATCCTACGGAGTATGCGTAGAGCCGGCGATAACAACGTTAACGAGAGAAGGGAGTCTTCTTCACTTATAAGGCCGCTGGCTTCATTTCCAGTTCGGATCAGTCTCACGTCGATCTCCGACATGAAATGACTCACCTCTCACTAGAAATGTTTTTATTATTGTAATTATTTTTCTTCCACAATAGGTAGGCTAGTTTGGTTAAATTTTTATTATTTATTTTTTGTTCTTATTATTATAAGCCTTTGCACTTTTATTTATTTATATATATATTTTTTTCTATAAGTGTGATCATGTTTTACATTTGTTTAGTTTGGTTATATAACTTATTTTGGTTAAATTTTACTGTTGTCTAAAAGTTAGATGAGCAAAGTTTACGGCTGAAATAAAGAAAGAAGAAATGAAAATTGGGTTCTAAAGTTTGTCATCCCATAGACTCACACTACTACTGCTACCAAGGAGCGGCCCAATTAGTCCGAGTATGGACCCAGAATCTGAACCACCGCCTCCTCCTGCACTAGAGCCGTCTCCACCGCCTCCTGCGCCTCCACCCTACAGTAAAATATATATATACAACCTACTGCTACAAGCCAGGTCTACTTGCAAACTATTCAGAGTGAATATTAGAGATAAGGGAGTCATGTCAGTGATAAAGATAAATAGTATCAAGATACGATAGTATTATTATGATAGAGATAGAGATTAAAGTAGAAAAGAACAAATATAAGTTAAGCACTACAATGTTACTAAAAGTAAAAAAAAAATTGAGAAATATTATTTACGATAAAAAGGCTAAAGAAGAATAAATTAGTATAAAAAAAGAAAAAAAGGCTTTAGTTCGTTGAAGTGTGGGTAATAATAATAAGAATAATAATAATATAATAACCAACAATTTACGAAAAAAAAGGCTTTTAGAACAATTAGAAAACTGCAATTGTTTGTAAAGTTTGGCAGCTAATCAGGCTAAATTAAATTCACTTATATTACGTTTTTATAAAATATAATTTAAAAATTGTTTAGATATAATATGTTAATAAATGACAGCTCAGGATAATAATTCTTACAAATTATTGACTCATATGTAACTACAAAAATGTTTGTAATGGCCTAAGGAAGCCCAAGGTAAAGTATGAATTTTACCAAGTTATAAGGAAAACAATTTTTATTTTTGTATAAAACCTGAAGTTAGCCCAAAATGCAATTTACTTAATTTTCTAAAAGCCTTAATAACATTTTAATTTATACTTGAGGGAAGCTTAAATATAATAATAATGGTGATAAGATTTGAAACAGAAATAATAAAAGAAGAATTAGATTTATAATTAGAAGAAATGAAAATTGGGTTCTAAAGTTTGTCATCCCATAGACTCACACTACTACTGCTACCGAGGAGTGGCCCCACTAGACTGAGTATGGACCCTGAATCTGAACCACCGCCTCCACTAGAACCGTCTCCACTGTCTCCACCGCCTCCACCCTACAGTAACATATATATATACACACCTACTTACCTACCTGTAATACCTACTTCTTTCTCAAATCTACCTTTTACTGACTGTATATACCTAAATTCCTGCATAGATCCAAAATACCATAACAAATAATAATATCTGTGAAATAATTCATGAATGTACTTTTGATGTCCTAAAAATATATATGTAATAATAAATAATTATGCTGATATTATAATTGTATTACTACTTACATAATTGCTACAAGTTCTACAATTTTTAGTGCTCATTTGATAAACCTTAAAATTAAATATTTTTTTGAATAACAGTGAAAGTGATAAGTGCTCATAGAATCAAGTGATTTTAATAATTATGTGAATATTAAACATAATGAGTATTATAATATATTTATTTATGTGCTCACGTAATAAATTATAATCTACTAAAAAATTTATAAATACCTATCATTTAATTATATGCAATAAAATTTCAGAAATTATATCAAATGAAAATTCCTGTTATAAATATCTTAACTTAATTATAAATAATCTTTTTTGGATGTCCAAAAAAGGCATTTATTTTCACATTTATCAATAGATTGAAAATGATGAATTGCTCCATCCTATGTTGATTATAGTTGTCGATGAAGTAAATAAACATATATATTTAAAAAAATAAACAATGTACCTGTATTTGTAACAAAGTGCTTTTCTAATGTACTCGTACGTACNGGGATTAGGGGGGTAAGGGAGAACTTGAGAGTAGGTATATAAGAAAGTCAGAGAGACAAGGAAAGGGATAGTAGTACGCATACCCCCACTACCTCAGCCGCTCTGCTACACTATACTCACGCATCTTCAACTCACCCTTCTCATTCCATAACTATGCACACATATGTTGCAAAAAAAGATCTCAAAATCAGTCCTTCTCAAGACTTTCTCAACAGTCCTTTTCAGTACTTTCTATAGCCAACGTGATATTTTACAGCATGTATGTATTTGTCAACATTGACAAGAAACATGAGATCAATTTTAATGCTTCACTTTAGAGTGCCTAGACGTGGCAGCAACCGCTTTTCGGGGGTTGACGAGCGAAGTGAGTAGGGGGCGGAGCCCCCTAGATCTTATAATTAAACATTCTAGAGTAAGCTGATAATTAAATTTCAATATAAATGTTTCAAGCATTCTCTATGTACAAAATAGTGCTGTACATGAAAGATCCAAATATTTATATCAACTGCTTGTGATATACAGCATAAAATAAAATTATAGTTTAAATAAAATTATAATTATTATTAACTACGGGAAACAGACAGAGAAAAATAGACTCCAGCAGCTGGGATTCGAACCACGGGCATCTACATTAACGTCAGAGAAATTCTCCTGCGTAGCTTAGATGGTAGAGCGCTATACTGGAAATATAGAGGCCCGTGGTTCAAATCCCGGCGCTGGAGTCTTTTTCTGTCTGTTTGCTGTAGTTCATAATAATTATAATTTGATTTAAATTAAAATTTAATCTTTCCGTAGTATGAATACTACCAAAACCGTAAAATCTGAATAAAATTATATATATACTAATCAATCGGCACCCTTTTAAAAAAAATATAGGAGGCATGAGTGCATGAGGCAAACTTAAGTTTAGTACCAACCGTGGGATATTGGAAATCCAAAGAGATTGGGAACTAAGGAATATCACAAGAACGTAGTGACATCCCTTAGTCTATTTAACTATTAAGGCAAAGGGATATCATCACTTTTATGTACAGAAGTGTGATGTTCCTTTGTCCTTGAGTACTTTGAACCTTGGGCAACTAAATATCTCTTTGTCTTAATATATAATTAGACTAAGGGATATTAATATTTCTATATACAGGAGTATATTCATTGTTTAATATTTACCCACCCATACCTATTTCATTCATACCCTATTTAAGTAAGATAATTGAGAAAATAATACAAAGTTAAAATTCTAAAAGTTTAAAAAAAGCTAAGCTAAAAAACTAGATTACATATTATTTTGCAACAAATACTATAAAAAGCATAAGCCATAATATATAATTTAATACAGAATAACCAAATGGTGTTATAAATATGTATTTAATTTACAAGATACGAGTGTATAAAGCGTATAGTTCCAAAACCAGAAAAACAATTAAAATTCGATATTAACTGCATCGTAGCTGCAATTTTCTTCAAGATCAATAGTTAAAGAATGCATTTTTTTAAAAAACAAACAAAAAAAAAATATATATTGCAATGTTTAGTTGGTATTCAAAATTTAATTTGATTTTTTCCACTGTTTGGTGTGCTTATTGAAATAACTGTGTTAGGCTGGTTTTGAAACTAGGCGCCTCAAAATGTGGTATTACATATAAGTTATGCACTATGTTATTTTTAGCTGTTAAAAAAAAGGTATTATTAACTAGAAAAAATAATTAATAAAAGATTAAGAAGAGTTAGATATTAAATAGTAACAGACTTTTAGAAGAAATAATTATAAATAGCGTATAATAATTTTTGCTTTTCCTTTTTTAAATTTATCAATTATAGATTTCTTCTTCGCTTATTACCAACTCAGGACGTGAAAAGAAAACTAAAATATAAATAGCTATTTAAGTACTTTTCTAAAAGCCTTGATAATATGTTAACTTATGCTCGAAAGCTGCAATATACAGATAATGGTGATAAGATTTGAAACAGAAATAATAAAAGAAGAATTAGATTTATAATTAGAAGAAATGAAAATTGGGTTCTAAAGTTTGTCATCCCATAGACTCACACTACTACTGCTACCGAGGAGTGGCCCCACTAGACTGAGTATGGACCCTGAATCTGAACCACCGCCTCCACTAGAACCGTCTCCACTGTCTCCACCGCCTCCACCCTACAGTAACATATATATATACACACCTACTTACCTACCTGTAATACCTACTTCTTTCTCAAATCTACCTTTTACTGACTGTATATACCTAAATTCCTGCATAGATCCAAAATACCATAACAAATAATAATATCTGTGAAATAATTCATGAATGTACTTTTGATGTCCTAAAAATATATATGTAATAATAAATAATTATGCTGATATTATAATTGTATTACTACTTACATAATTGCTACAAGTTCTACAATTTTTAGTGCTCATTTGATAAACCTTAAAATTAAATATTTTTTTGAATAACAGTGAAAGTGATAAGTGCTCATAGAATCAAGTGATTTTAATAATTATGTGAATATTAAACATAATGAGTATTATAATATATTTATTTATGTGCTCACGTAATAAATTATAATCTACTAAAAAATTTATAAATACCTATCATTTAATTATATGCAATAAAATTTCAGAAATTATATCAAATGAAAATTCCTGTTATAAATATCTTAACTTAATTATAAATAATCTTTTTTGGATGTCCAAAAAAGGCATTTATTTTCACATTTATCAATAGATTGAAAATGATGAATTGCTCCATCCTATGTTGATTATAGTTGTCGATGAAGTAAATAAACATATATATTTAAAAAAATAAACAATGTACCTGTATTTGTAACAAAGTGCTTTTCTAATGTACTCGTACGTACTTGCTCAAGTGCTTGCTTCCTTATTGATGAAATCAAGTGCTGTAACTCAATGTGAAAAAAATATTTTAAAAAATTAAGTAAATAACAAAGATAACCAACTCTAAATTGCATTAAAGTATACAAACCTCTAAATGATTAATAGAAAGTTAAATGTTGGTGTAAAAACCAATGTTTACAAAGGATGTGAGATGTTAGTATTTATATTTTTAGACTCAACTTTTATCCCAAAAAGATGCGTTACATTTTTATAAGTAACAAATAAATATTGCCTCTTCTGAGAATTTCATTTTAACAGTGTACACCAGTATCTCGAAGGACATGGATTTTGAATTATTATTTTTCTTTTTAAGAGAACCATTCATAAGAAAGGAAACATTATACTCAAGATGTAATCTTAAGAAGTATAAAAACAGATGTAGTCAAAGACGTTATATTAAAGCTGAGGATGCAGCAATCCCTAAAGTTTGACATCAAACAAAATAAATATTCTTAATATCGTCCAATCAACACAAATTCCGTCGTATTTTATTTTATTCAATTGCAATTGATTTTAAGGCAATATTTTGAACGGGATCTGTCTTCAAGATAGAAAATACCGTCTTCAAAAAATAATTCTATCTGGCTCAAGAAGATTTCAGCTTTGCGACATTGTCCCAAGTCTGGGATTTAGTTTTTCTTAAATTGAAAAACCAAAAACTTACTGTCAAAGATAACCCGAAGAACATTATTTCTATTGCATTTTATTGCTTTGAAAGAAACTTATTTTAAAAGAAATTTAACACAATCTATAAGCAAAATAATAGTATCCTCGAGAAATGAAAACAATATTCCCAATAATGGAAACATTATCCTTAAGAAAGGGATCGACATCGTCGAGAAACGAGACGATCACCTCCAGAAGTGAAGCAATATCCTCAAGAAATGACACAGTATCCTCAAGAAAGAAGACGATCTCCTCTAGATGGAAAACCACAGTCTCAAGAAAAGATACGATATCCTCAAGAAAGGAGATGATCTCCTCGAAATGTGAAACAATATCCTCAAGAAATAAGACGATCTCCTCTAGATGGAAAACCACAGTCTCAAGAAAAGAGACGATATCCTCAAGAATGGAGATGATCTCCTCGAAATGTGAAACAATATCCTCATGAAAGAAGACGATCTCCTCTAGATGGAAAGCCACATCCTCAAGAAGAGACGCAATATCCTCAAGAAGGAGACGATATCCTTGAGATGGGAAACAATATCCTCATGAAAGAAGACGATCTCCTCTAGATGGAAAGCCACATCCTCAAGAAGAGACACAATATCCTCAAGAAGGAGACGATATCCTTGAGATGGGAAACAATATCCTCAAGAAAGGAGACGATCTCATCTACGAAGAAGAGGCATAGTGTAGTGAGACATATCTTAAAGCTGAAGATGATGTGATAACACAAATATTCTACTGTAGAATGATAGGAACAAAACTAAAACAAATTGTGATTATCCAATAATTGCATAATTATAGTGTTGTGAATGTAAAAGTTGCAGTGATTATGTCTAATATTTATAATAAAAACTCGGGTGGTTACTAATATGATAGATTTCATGTAATGTGTGATACAGTGTCCAAACTGGTTTTATGTTATTTGGGTGAAATGTTTTGTCAAGTTTCAGACTCACACTGCTCGACCCAAGAATGGGTCCAAGGAGACCCAGAATAGACCCAGAGTCGCTGCTTCCACCTCCGTCCTGAGAACAGCCTTTAGAACTGCCCTGTTAACAAGTCAGATCTCATATCAACTTCAGCAAATACTGCTGCAAACAGTGCAGAAAGGTGCTGTACGCTTTTATATATTTCCACCGTAATCTTGTGGTTTCTTTATACTTTATACCATATCGGTAAATACCAAGTATAATATAAAGACAAAATATTGTCAGGACATCAAGTTAATAAAAGTAAACATCACGATGCACCCCTGAAGACGCTTCCAGTAGTGGAAGCGAAACTTCGGACTTCAACCCCTTCGTGACGTGGATTTCACCGGAAAACCAAGCTGTTTATTAAGAGTCTACCCGCGGAAGCCTATACGAACCCAAATTTGATGTTGTAGTCAATCCATGCAATTCGTTTTCCTGGGAACGATATTTTTTATGAGTCAAGGATGAGATATCAGATTCGATTCTCCTCTGAGAGGAAATTATTTTTACTGTAAATTTTGATACATTTAAACACGAAAACCCGAAACAACTGAAAACTAGGAAACCACGTGACAAAGTAATTATAAACTCGTATAAGAGAAAGTTTAGTGAGAGAATTCCATAATATTTTTAATATGATAAATAGGAAATTAATAAAATTTCATAAATATTATGAAAATTATTTTGAGTATTACTACGTATATGAAAAAAGTAGCGTTCGGGTTTATCAGATCGATTCTAGTCTCTTATTAGTTCAAAATAGCCGCAATATGCTATAATATGTGTTAGTATTTTGGGCTCGTTTCCTTTTTTTAGTTCTTCCTACAATTGTATATCGTGAAAAGCAATATTTTCAGACTTGGGAAATGTAATTCTAATACCTTAAAATATTATGTAGAAAAAGTAAATCAAACGAAATAAGTTAAATAGGGCTTTATCTTTAGTTCTAAATTGCATCGGTGAAAATTTCACAGCCGCTTCAACATAAATGCCAATTTGCATTATCTTATTTAACATAAAGGACGAATTTATGAACAAAATTAAATAAATATATGTGTTTCGTGATAAAATAATATAAATTTTAAGTAATTCGTGATATACAATGTCGATATCATAAGTTGCAGTGTAATTTCTAAAACTGAACTTACACTGCTTGAACCCAAACTGGTGCCCAAGAATGAAGCGAGAAGAGTCAATATGGCGCCAGAACTTCCTCCCTTATCACCTCCTGCTCCGGGGTCGCCTCCACTCGAACTAGACCCACTCTGTACCGTCGTGCCATCACATTATTACATTATATTCAAATATAAGTTATTACAAGTTATAATATATCAAAAGAATGTATTAAAGAGAGTGAGTTACTTTCCCAATTATTATCAGATTAAAAGCAATAGATGAATTATTATATCATTCAGTAATTATCAATACCGATAATGATTGGAACGAATGTAAACTCAAATGTTATTTTTTTTAAATTTTAACAGACTTGTGCAACATTGTTGGTTAATAAACGATAGAAACAAGTCAAACGAGCAAAATATAATATTCAAAATTACTAACACTGCTGGAGCCAAGTAAAGGTCCTAGAAGACCCAAGATAGAGCCTGAATCCGAACTTCCTCCTCCGTCACCGCCTCCACTACCGCCTTCGTTGCCGCCCCCACTGCTTCCTCCCTAAAGTCCGAAAATAGCGCGAAAAGCTTCATTTAAGTAAAAATCAAAAAAATACGTGTGGTGTCGTGGGACACCCGGTAGGAACAAAGTTCCTTACGCTTTTCATTACATATATAAATTATAAAATCACAGTAATAACTACTTATACATGGTGGAGTTAATAAAGAGACAAAATTAAAAGTAACTATAACTATTTGTACTAGCGGAGTTAAGGCAAAATCAAATAAAAAATCTTTTTAATATCGTTGAAGAGATCGTCTTTCAATAATGTCTTGTATATTGAGAAAAACGTTAATCATAAATTTATAGTTAAAGTAGATGGTTATAGAACGAAAAAGAACAGTCCTCTCATACCCCGTCGTTATAAATATTCCTCCAATTAAATATTAAAATAAAAAATATAAATCATTAATACACAAAAAAATCCTGCTTGTATCAGGTTGAAATTTTACATGCTTGTTTCAATTGTACTATAAGTGATGTATACAAAGTTTCATAAAAATCGTTACGTTAGAACGTAAGATATCGGTAAAAACGTGTTTTCTTAATTTTAATCGTTTTCGTCCACTTTATCACTATCAGGCTTTATCTTTATCACTTCATAGCAGTTTCGGTGTTCGTTTTACTAAAATATTTTATTTAAAAAAGTTGTTTGTCTCATTAAATAGATGAAGTTAGTATTTCCCGTCCAAAAATTCCAATTTTTAATTTGACGCTTACGTTTGCGGGAGCGTTGAGCGTGAACGCTTAGGCGGATAACGTTGTCCAACGAACTTGTCTTGGACATTGGTAAAATGAACATGTTATACCAAATTTCAACTAAATCAGTCAACTTTTACACAAGTTATCACCATTATCGGTAGATTTCGTGACGGATTTTGCGTGACGGTGATTTTGGTCGTTTTTTTCGGATTCACTCCCGGGCCCAGAACGGCACGTTCTGGGCCCGGGATCCTTATGGCACATAAGGAACTTCGTTCCAATAAAAAATACAAATTTTAAACGAACTAAAACATTTCTTGTTTGTGCCAAAACTACTGAATTTAGGAAATGACTAACACTGCTTGAGCCAAGTAGAGGTCCAAGAAGGCCTAAAATCGAACCGGAATCTGAACTTCCTCCTGCACCGCCTCCGTCACCGCCTTCTGCACCGCCCCCACTGCTTCCTCCCTAGAGTCCAAAAAGAGTGTAAACCTTCTTTTAAGTATAAACTCTAGGGTCTGCGGGAAAAACCACTTAAGTAATTTTACTAAACTTTACAGGAGAGCCAAAACAACGAACAGCCTTACAAAGCAAAAATAGAAAATTATAGACTTTTCCTAAACGGCTATTTCTAGAAAGTTGAAATTTTTTGGTATTTTATCGATACTCAAATCCTTGTAAAAAAATAGTTTATTCATCGGTCATCGATTTCGGTTGCTGATAACACTTACTTATGTCATTATGCCCTCTGACTTATGTCATTATTCCTTTGACTTATGTCATTATATTTATTGACTTATTTTTTTTTTCTTATTATCATTTTTTTGTCCTTCGTTGATTGTTACAAATAATGTTAACGATAGTTGGATAAAAGAGTAAATATTTTATGATTTTTTTAAGATCAGGATCTGTGGCTGGTATGGTTGTAGTGGGAAGATCTAACTAATATTGATAAAAACTTTTGGGCATTAAATAAAAAATTCTGATTATGTCCCGTTCCTTTTCTGAACCAATAGGAAAAGGGTTACTTGAAATAAAAAAAGACTTTCACTTCTTCTTATATGAGAGGGCTTAAATGGAGAGGATACATCTAATGATTTTTTGAATCATTTGTGTAATGTAACCACTAAGGATTGTGCCATTTATAAATTTGTGGATCCATATATTTTATCTTGCAAAATGAGGACCTTACAAAAGTGCTAAAAATCTAGAAATGTATCACTTAAAAGTTCATATACTTTGAATTTATCACTGCTTGATCATACTAACTGATACATTGATCATACTGGGGGATGATAAATTTCCATATTTTTTTTATGAAAAAAAGGAAATTTATGTGGTTTATCCAGAACAAAGATTTACTGTAATTAAAGTTAGACAAAAGAACGTAATTCGACTTATGTGCTTTTTCCAGAATTAAATCTATGATAATATTCCAAAAGGTATTCTTTTGTATAACCCGTTTAGAGTCAGCTTTGACTTATGTGGGTTTTACAGAAGGTAAAGTAAGGTCTTGGGAATGCATTAATCAAATAAAAAAAATATGACATTTATGACTTATGTGGTTTTTCCCGCCGACCCTAGAACAATAAGACTTAAAACGAATTAAAACTACTAAACTAAATAAACTAAACTACTGAAAGGGTTTACAAATGACTAACACTGCTGCAGCAGTGTAAAGATTACAAATTTCTAAAACTTGATTTACTGATTACTAACACTGCTAGAGCCCAGTAAAGGACCGAGAAGGCCTAAAATTGAACCGGAGTCTGAACTACCTCCTGCACCGCCTCCGTCGCCACCTTCTGTACCGCCCCCACTGCTGCCTCCCTGAAGAATAAAATAAGACTTTTAAACCAACTAAAACAACTATTTGTTTGTGAATAGCTAAAACTACTGAGTGGATTTACAAAATGCGAACTAAAAATGTCTAACACTACTAGAGCGATGTGGAAATGGCAAATTACTAACACTAGATTTGCAATTACAGAGATTTAGAAATTACTAACACTAGATTTGCAATTACAGAGATTTAGAAATTACTAACACTGCTAGAGCCGAGTAGAGGGCCTAAGAGACCTAAAATCGAGCCTGAATCTGAACCTCCTCCTCCACCGCCTTCAGTACCGCCCCCACTGCTGCCTCCCTAGAGTCCAAATAGAGTGGAAAAATTATTTTAACTAAAAACTAAAATAAGACTTTGAAAAGAACTAAAACAACTACTTGTTTGTGAATAGACTAAACTACTGAATGGATTTACAAATTACTAAAGTCGACCAAGAAGTCATGAAAATCTAAAGAGTGCGCTAGTGTCGTTGTTTTGGTATCATGTATAGTCAGTTTTTAACATAGATCATGTATTTTATGTATATACCTAGACACGCCATTCCCTTTATCTGCCTTATACAACCCTGAGACCAACATGTTTTGACAGTTTTGCCAGCTGGTGACGTCACGCGGAGTCCTCCTACTGTCAACATCACAGTTTTGTTTGGTGCGCTTGTTTTTTTAAATTTATTCTTTGTTTATCTTATTATGTCAAACTGGTAGTTTTTGCCCGTTCGTGACGTCATAGCCTAAGAAAGATGTTGGTCTCACTGAGTGAGAGACGTGGCGTGTCTATGTATACATGGTCTAAGGTTGATATTCGTGAGATTTGACATACCCGCGCACGTCATACAAACTAGAAATGGGTATTGTCTAAGCACACGACTGTACTGACTTCGGCAATACTCGGAAGTTCCGACTTTAAACGAAGCTAAACTTTCAGTTTCTCCCGTGTTCTTGACTCCTTGGTCGACTTTTAACACTGCTAGAGTAGAGTAGAGATTACAAATTACTAAAACTAGATTTGAAATTAAAGAGATTTATAAATGACTAACACTGAGAGGACCTAGAAGACCTAAAATCGAGCCGGAATCTGAACCTCCTCCTCCACCGCCTTCAGTACCGCCCCCACTGCTGCCTCCCTAATGACCGATAAAAGATAACACTTTTATATAGATGAATTACTATCACATCATGGAACAACACATTATAAAGTCTGATTAAGGGAAAAATCTTGGATTTAGACCCATCTCGCACTTACTATGGGTGGTGAAAATACGTGCTTTATAGTTTATAGATGCCCTTATCATACATATTTTAAATAACTACAAAGATTTTTCTTGTTTACTTGTAAGTAAAGATTTTAAAACAAATTAACAGTATGATTGAGTTTAGAAACGGTTGACATAATTAATTCCAAATTTACAATGATGTTCTACATAAATGAAAAATAGAACTGAAATCCAAACTTTGTTTTCAATCATATCGAATTTTATAACAAACTTTTAACCCTGACAGTAACACGTTGATTTTTAGCGCCTTTTGTTCACCCTAGGCTTCCAAGACCTATAAAATAGATGAGGCAGGGGATAGGTTTCTTCGCTTAAATATACAAGTATTCAATGCAAAAATACAATGTTAGGGAAATATAATCATATTAAAAAAAATAAAAAATATATAGTTTACGGAAATGATTTAAATTTTTAAAAATATACATACAAGAAATTATACAGGTAACATTCGGCTCGAGGGGCTACAAAACCTTTACATTTAAGCTGTTTTTTTTTTTTTTTTTAGTTTTTTGTATAATACTGGTCGTTGCAAAAGCCGTATTGATCCGAATTGAGTGACACTGTTTTCACGACAAATTTTTTTAGCAATACCAGAGCTGTTGACCATGAAAAATTAAAATAGACGAATAGGAGGGGGGATTGAGGGAGCTTGTAGGCCCCCGAGACCACACGTGTTACTCTCAAGGTTAAGGAATATTATTGTTCCAATGCGTATAAGATACTTGCTGACAGTTGATTAGATTAATTCTGTGAAGTATTAATTTTATTTGAGTCTTTATAACATCAAAAATAACTTATTCACAGCCGTAGCACGCAAACGTAAAACGAAAAGATATTTCATTAACGACATCAAGTGGAAGTTCTAATGAACTAAAAATACAGTAAAACCTGGATAAAAGGACCACCGAAGGGACCGACCAAAAATGGTCACCTTAGGCAGATAGTCACAATAAGCAGAAGAAAATGTACAGGAAAGTATGAAGGGGACCATCAAAAAGTGGTCACATTGACCAGGTGGTCAATATACGTGGTCACTTTAGCAGGTTTTACATATGAAAAACGCTAACTTTTAAATATATGCATACAGCTCCTCTCGGATTTGATGTATAAAACTATAATCATATTCAATTTAAGCCTAAAATAACCTGTAATATCAGCTAAATATTAAATTTAAGTGCATATTAAAGTCAAGACGATGGATTACTAACACTGCTGGAGCCAAGTAAAGGTCCTAGAAGACCCAATATCGAGCCGGAGTCTGAACTTCCACCTCCTTCGCCCCCTTCGCCGCCTCCGCCGCCCCCACTGCTTCCGGCCTAAAGTTCAAAAATTAGTTCCAAACTTTTATCTGTGAATATCTTCAAAATAACTTGTAAAGACAAGACACAGATTTATTAACAGTGCAAACACAATACAATTTTGAATAAATTTCATTTTAAAAAATCAATATGTTTGGATGTGAATTTGATATTTTTAGTTATTAAGAACGAATGTGTTGAAGGTCGATACTAACACCACTTGTTCCGAGCAAAGGTCCCAGAAGTTCCAAAATGGAGCCTGAATTAGAACCTTCTCCTTCACCTCCTTCTCCTCCCTAAATTTGACCGATTTCAACAAAAATTCATTTTCAGAAAATATTCACAAAACTTTTCATTTAGTATTACTCAAAAGCTACTGCGCAAAACTTCCGTCAAAATGATCTAATCTACTGTTTTACTGAGTCCTTTCAGATGCCATATAGTTTTCTAATACTACCATTAACATTTATACGCATGCAAAATCTAATAATCTACAGTGTCTCTTGAGCAGATAATTTTATTTATCTTTCATATTTACTGCTACATATTATTCACTAATTGCTATTATAGTACTATGATATTGCGTTACTTCATAATACTGCTAATATGTGCTTTTACTAATTTCAATCTCTACAGACTTTTTCAACTACCATTGTTTGAACATAATACTAAATCCAAAACACTTACAAATATCTTCCGTTTTACTCAGACGTATAAATTTATAAATACCTTACTCGATCCTTTTGCAAACAGATAATTATCGAAAAAGGTTTTTTCTTCCTTGTTTAAATAATTCAACTATTGATGAATTGAAGTCTCAAACCTCTATAATACTTAAAGTTTAATTATACAAGATAATTGGTCGAATTGAAAAAGTAATAAATATAACAATTCCAATTTAAAATTTTTGATGCTGCCGAAAAAAAATCATCGGTGCTATAACAAGTGTAATTCTATTTTTTTTTACTCACACTGCTCGAGCCTAATAGCGGAGTGATGAGGTCGAGAATAGAGGATGAATCCGAACCTCCTTCTTTGTCTCCTTTTCCTCCCTGATGATAACAAAATTATCCGTTAACATTTTATCGATAAAATTTGAATTTCATAAAGTATCTGTAATAATTGTAGATGACTCCACGTCGACTAAAGTAAACTATGATAGTACTGTTTCAGAAACACATTCGGTTTTCTTAGAAGACACGTTTCAGTGACGTATAACTAATCATTTCTCTATAAACATATGTCATAGATTTTAAGGCTTATTCTAAAGATACTGCATACAGATGGAACAAAAACAAACGATTCAGAAATATGACATCGAATAAAAGCAATAATCTATGATAGACTAGATTCATTTCAATCTAGTATTTGAAAATGTCAAAGAAATATTTAATTTTGTACTATCATTAATGTTAGATTTCGTAACTTTCACTGTTTATCGATGTGTATAAGAAGTCATCGAACAATTGGAATCTAAGGATAAATAGCACGATGTGATAAAATATATTTTATTGAAATAAAAACCAAACGTACACTGCTGGATCCTAGAAGAGGTGTTATTAATCCAAGAAGTGACCCTAAATCTGAACCGCCTCCTCCTTCTCCACCCTAGAAAAGGAATTAAAACATTCTACAAAGCTCTCAATATAGAGCAATGAAAATTTCAATATAATGGTGCTGAGTGTCCATCTAAGGACTATGCAGTGGAAGAAGAGTGACAAAAAAGAGTATATTAGTTTAAGTTATCTAAGTACGACTTTAAAATAAAAATACATTTAAGAAAAACACACTTTTTAAAAATAAATAATGCAAATACGCAAAAAAAAAACATAAAACAATTAAGATCTAATCGCTCCAATAGTAAAAAATAGAAACCGTACACTGATTGATCCAATAAAAATTAACAGGAAATCGTAAAACAGGAAAATGGATTTAATATTATACCGATAGTTCCGTAGATTGTCCTCTTCTTTATTTGAAAGCGTAGTGAATATCAGTGATAAATTAACGCAACTATTTGAAAACTAATTATTGGAACTATTTGAATTTGAAGATACAATGTGAGTGACTATAAAAAAGTGAGGAAAAAAGTCTTCAAAAGTAATAAAAACCAAACGTACACTGCTGGATCCTAGAAGAGGTGTTATGAGTCCAAGAAGTGACCCTAAATCTGAACCACCTCCTCCTTCTCCACCCTGCAAAATATACTGAAGATAACAAACAACCCTCGAAACATGTTGAACTTTGTGCTCGAATAACAAGAAATGGTGAAATAATCATTTTCTTTGATATTATTTATAAAAAAGATCAAAGTATTTGTGAAAATTATTGTGACAGATGATCATTAAAGTGAATTAAAAGTTGAGTGCTCCTTCGCATTAAATATTTTTAAAAGGCAGAGTTGAATCAGAAAAAAAAAAAATAATAATAATTAACAAACGTACACTGCTGGATCCTAGAAGAGGTGTTATAAGGCCTAGAAGCGATCCTAAATCTGAACCACCTCCTCCTTCTCCACCCTGAAATGTAGATGTAAAAATATATTTAAATAAATATCCGAAATTCTTTTAAACGTCGTGCAATGTTGAGTGGTAATAACGTGCAAAACATTTGATCTTGAGTACAAAGTTTAACAGTCAATTCCGGTGAGAAACTAATTTTGGATTACATATCGACAAATTTAACTGATCAGCTATAACTGAGAACTATAGGAGCTTGATGCGTACTCTTCTACGTCAACGAACGAATGATTTCAGCCACGAATTCATGGATACATCTAATCTGACTTTATCCAGCGTTACAGCCTGTTGTTTAGTATAGTCTACAAACAATCCTTCTTCCATTCATTTCTTTTTTTCTTAGATTCTACTCCCATTTTGTGTAATCGCGTTAACGGTCGACCTTTTCGGCAGTGGTTATAGAGTCTCCCTTTATACACCTCTTACTCTACCCTCCGGCATGTTAAGAGATGCCCGAGCTACCTCAGACCTTCATCAAACAAATAAGTCTTGACAAGGGGATGAGTTGTTTCAGCTTGTATTTCATTGAATCCATTAGGTCCCAACATCTCTCACAGGTCCATAAATTCTTATCAGGACCTCTCCCATAGGTCCGAAGATTTTTCTCAGTATGCAACACTTGAAGCGTCTACTTGATTTTCATCAGCTGTGGATGGTGTTCCTATTTCAAATTCAGTTTGTAAAAAGATCTTACATTTTTTCAGTTGATTTCTTCTTTCAATTATTCGGCTTTTAATAACTAAACATCTTTATAGTCAGTTTTAATTTCATCAAAACTGTCTACCCAAATGTGTGGAGTGCTAAATTAACTGAGGAGAGAGACATGTTGCCATCATGGACTCCAGGCCAACTCTATGGATTAGCAAGGCGCTCAGAAGTTGCAGAGGTAACATTTAATATAAATATATCAGATTCCCTTACCTATGGAATGTTATGTACCATGAAACCTTGCCCCATGAACAGTTGCAGGGCTATTTCTTCTATGAAACTGCTGGCAACACTGTATTACCATTCAGCTTTCACCAGCTGTCAAGTCAGTGTTATCAAAGTTAGTTGATGTTTGCTGGCTCCAAGATAAGGTAACCTCCCATATGCAAGAAACTGATAATTAAAAATACTATATTTTGGCTCACTAATTTGATCGAGGATTTTTAAACTGCTAAGTCAGCTTTCTCTATACAACTGAACTGAGTTTAAGATGCAACAGACATCTGCCACGTAACAAAATTTGAATGGTGCAATACATTTTGCAAAGAAATACACTAGTTAATCAATGCTCTTAAAATAGTTTTAAGCTTATGACACAAAATTGAGACAAACGTACACTGCTAGAGCCAAGTAGAGGCGTGATGAGGCCTAGAAGAGACCCTAAATCCGAACCACCTCCTCCTTCTCCACCCTGCAAATTTAAACAATTATAAAAAGATAAAATTTGAAATAAACTAAATAAAAAAACATTCCGGCTGTTTCTTTCAACAAACAGTGCTGATAGTGATAGCTAAAACGGAGACGGGTCGCAAACAAAATGTGATCAATATAGAAACGAGTACTAAATTAGAAGTGCACTAAGAATTAACTTTTTAGTTGTCGTCGTATATACAATGTTTAGACAAACGTACACTGCTGGATCCAAGTAATGGAGTGATGAGGCCTAGAAGAGAACCCAAATCAGAACCACCTCCTCCTTCTCCACCCTGGAAAATATAACTGAAGATAACTAACAGAATATTGAACCAGGTTGGATTGTGCGATGTGAAGTAACGAGAAAATAGTGACATCTCGTGAAAAAAGTGAAGGTGACTAAATTATTTAACAAACGTACGCTGCTTGACCCTAGAAGAGGTGTGATGAGACCAAGAAGTGACCCTAAATCTGAACCACCTCCTCCTTCTCCACCCTGCAAGGTAGAAATCAAAGTATAGATATAAGATAATCACATTTTTATAGATGACATAATATATTAAGAATTGTGTATCCATCCTTGGATTAACTATGCAGCTAACCTTTTAGTGAAAAAAACAAAATAGATAAACTTGACAACCAAATTTTTGTGTTCAAAGATTGAAGTACTTTTATTTGTGATTTAAGTTATTGTTTTTCGGTGCTAATGTATAAAATATAGTGTGATTGTTTAACGTACACTGCTTGATCCTAGAAGAGGTGTTATTAGTCCAAGAAGCGACCCTAAATCTGAACCACCTCCTCCTTCTCCACCCTGCAAAATGGATTCAATATTATACCGATAGTTTTGTAGATTATCTTCTTCTTTATTTGAAAGCGAGGTGAATAGCAGTGAAAAATTAACAGAAAAATAGGTGGAACTATTTGAATTTGAAAATACAATGTGAGAGTAAATAAAAAAGTGAGGAAAAAAGTCTTCAAAGGTTATAAAAACCAAACGTACACTGCTGGATCCTAGAAGAGGTGTTATTAATCCAAGAAGTGACCCTAAATCTGAACCGCCTCCTCCTTCTCCACCCTAGAAAATGGATTCAATATTATACAGACAGTTCCATAGTCTCTTTGATTTTCTCTTTGAGCAATGGAATATTAACACAAAACAGGTGTATAATTTGAATTTGTTCAACAAGTGTGAAAGGAAATACATAAGTGAGAAAAGACTTGGAAAGTTATAAAAACCACACGTACACTGCTGGATCCTAGAAGAGGTGTTATGAGGCCAAGAAGTGACCCTAAATCTGAACCACCTCCTCCTTCTCCACCCTGGAAACATTCCAATCAGGAAACAAGAATTAATCGAGATGACCTATTTGCTTCGGGTGAGATGGTGATAAGAAAGCAGTGATGAGATCACAGTGATATCTGTAATGAGTGTTTAATATTGAGTATTTAAAATAAATCCAATTACGGATTAAATTGTCATTGATTTAGATTATAATTCAGATTCCGTTTAATTGTAAAGTAGCCTTAAAATTGTTTTTACTCTCCAACGAATTTGTTAAAAGTACACACTTGCGTTTAACAGAGTATTATATGGGTTTACAGACGATAAATAATTTGTGGATTTGACTTATTGTGATAATCGATTCTAAGCTCAATTAGAAGTTGTTGTCAATTAGTCAAGTTTGTATGAAGTTGTTGAAGTTAGTTTGTTATTTACTGAAAATTGAAGAGATTTTAAAAGTGATGCAATCCAGATTAAATAGTGGTTAAGATGGTGATAAAAATAAGAATAATTGAAATTGACAGGTTTATTTTGATATAATGCTTGTGCAAGAGCCACGAGTGGCCTTATCGTAGTTTTTAGTGAATTAATTATTGATCACCAACGTGATCAAAATGGTAACGCGTGATCAGTTTCAAAAATCAATAGGAACTTGAACTGTTTTTTAGTGACTTTCTGTGCATATGTTGAATGGTAATTTACCGAACTAGATCCAAGTAAAGGTGTTATCAGATCCAAAATCGATGATAAATCCGAACCTCCCTCTCCTCCTCCACCCTGTGAAATATGATGAAAACTTGGATGAAATTGATTATGTGATGAGTCCAAAAACGTATCATAGTCACAGCTATCTCTTCTCACTAGGTACAAATAATATTTAATCTCGACTGGTAATTGTTGATCTGGTATTTACAGCGGTTTTTCCTGATCTCAACTATGGGCACACTTTGCTCCAATTATACAGTGAATAATGCACTCGCATATTAATTATAAACTCTCTAATATGTCCTATGTTTATATTCTCCAGTGAAAAAATAAAAGCAATTAAAATATTAAACTGATATGGGACAGAATCTAGCAACATGTCCTTTTTGTGCCAAATTTCGATTGCAGAGGGAATGAAAAATACGCAATACGAGAAATACTAATGAATACATAATTTCAACCGTAATAGTCTCACAAAATTAACTTATTTCGACAGTTTATATTGACTGGACAAACAATAACAACTCACACTCAAAGATCCCAGTAAGGGTCCGGCAAGTTCCAGAATCGAAGAGAGATCCGATCCTGTGCCATTTTCACCTCCCTGAAAGATTTTCAAAAGTAATAATATATTTATAATTATCAATGAACAATTTATCGCGTCAATCTTCAAAATGTGCTGCAAATGAAATCTGCAGTGAAATTAATAAAATCTGTCGAACAACTCGATTTCAATATTTATTGCTATTCAAATGAAAAGTGCGAGATTTCAAAACTACTTTTTTCAGAAGAAACTTACGCTGCTTTGACCAAGTAGAGGTCCCGCAAGTTTGAGAATCGACGAAACATCTATACCTCCTCCTTTGCCATCTTCTCCCTGAGACAAGATAACATGTATTCTACTTAAATTTAAGACAAAATTCTAAGACTTATCAAACAACGGGTCAACAAAATAATTGGCTCGATTACCATTTATTATTCAGGTTTAAACTATTATAACAATGCAATCGAGTGAATGAACAAAAGCAACACAATCTAGTGAAGAAAAAGTTGTTTTTTATGGAATAATTATATCGACTTACGCTCAGCGATCCTATTAGTGGTCCAGCGAGTTCTAAAATCGCAGATAAATCCAAACCTGTGCCGTTCTCTCCACCCTATGGTCAAATAAATATGTTTTAGATTTTACCAAAAGATAAATAATTACCATTATTCGCTCTTATTTTTCATATTGTTTGTTGAATAAACAACATTTTAAAAATAAAGAAAAGGTCATTGTGCGTGATTTAAAAATGAAAAGTTGTGTCATTTTATGATTTCTTTCAATTCTTACACTGCTTTGTCCCAGAAGTGGTCCAGCCAGTTCTAAAATTGAGCTAATGTCAAATCCTCCACCTTCACCATTTTCATCGCCCTGTCCCTGTTGACACAAAACTTATGTCATTTTAAATATACTGTTACAGGTGCTCGTGTGCTACTTTATATAATTCAGATTCGAACCAAGTTCGTTTAACGAATAATCATAATATGTAAGTATGATTATATTATAATTACAAAAAGCAGATGATTACATTATGTAATTACTCTCGAATCTGATTGGTGCTGAGTGTTCAGTGCGAGATATTTCTTCTTTAAATCCATGTCAGTAGAATAATTAACATTTAAAACGGTTTATTTCGTCGATGTCAAAGCTCTTTCGTGTACAATCCTTGTTTCTCCAAAGCAGTTTTAGTTATTGTAATATTCACCCAATATTTCAATTTGAACATTTCTTTTTTGTTTTCTCAGTAAAATTTTAGTTAATTTAAGATAAAATCCTCTGCTCGAAAATATTACAAAACCAGTTTAGTCACCTGAATTTGCTCTATTTCAATGCAAATGCTCTCCTCTCTGATGCATGCACAGCACATGCTCAGCTTAAATTTTGTGTCTTATCAGTTTAATGGATAATTTAAGATAAAACCTTCTCTTTGACTAGAAGTTAGGTGTAACTACTAGTACTTGACGGGTAGGACGAACCACTTGTTCGAACCTTAGGCCCTTTTTACTATCACCATGGTAGAGAATTCCAGCCACTTCACACATCATAACTCTGTACATTGTACCGCTGAAGCGAGTATGATGTGATCAATAGTGAGACATATAAATCATCGCATAACGGTGAGTACTCGAACTCACGACCTCGTACCACCCTTGATTCAGTGATAGTCAAGCAGCCGTGGCTAGTGATTTAATCAACATGGCTACGCTGGCTGTCCAATCTCTTTGACTAACTTATTTAGTCAATATAGTTATTATTAATTTAAAATTTATATATCGTTAAATATGAAAAGAGGATGATATTGCTGTGAAAATCGCAATATTAGGTTTGTTCGAAACTAGTTTCAAACTGTACGACGCATGGGCATTAGCGAAAAACGATCAATTGTGGACTGTTACGCATTCGTCCAACAGTTCCAAACCAGTTGGAACATACCTATTCTTTGTCCGTTAATCTGGCTTTGAGAAAAAAATATATATTATGCTCTGTGCAATCTTGAGGACTTTCCGTATTTATATCATTAACATTTTTCATTGTGCAGAACAATTATTGTGGACAGTTGTAAGGGAAACTTACGCTACTCTGTCCGAGTAAAGGTCCGATAAGACTTAGAATCGACGATAAATCCGAGCCACCTCCTTCTCCAGCTTCTCCCTAATAAGACAAAGTTAATCATTGTTTAAAACAAACATTAGAGGATATTGAGTGGAAGGTGCTTTGGTGTTATTTAGTTGGGAGAACTTACACTGCTCGAACCTAGAAGTGGACCCAACAGTTCGAAAAGAGTCGGGAGTAGAGTCGTGATATCGGAATCTCCTCCTTCTCCACCTCCCCCCTGTAAATATAATCAATATCTTTATCAACTAATAAAAGAAAATAGCGCCTTCAGCGTCGATAAGAATTCATTGGTGACAACAGCCAGTGCACAATTATAAAATTTGAAAACAAACTCACACTCAAAGAACCTAACAAAGGTCCGGCGATTTCAAGAAGAGAAGATAAATCTGATTGCGTTCCATTTTCTCCTGGGCTCTGCAATATCAAATAAACATTTAATTGAGAAGTAATTCCTGATTCTATTAATCGACGTAAATAGTTAAAAGATGTTTTAGTTTTTCAAATTTAAAAAACAACTTACACTACTTGAACCGAGTAATGGTCCGGCGAGTTCGAGAATGGTTGAAATATCAAATCCACCTCCACCTTCCTCATCGTTGCCTCCCTGCAATTATTATCTCGTTATCTTTGTGCTTTTGCATTTCAAAATGGACAATAGTAATAAATGAAGCAGAATGGAATTGTGAAGCTGAACTTCGAATAAATTAGGTGCAGAGTTAATGGAACATAAAGGTGTTTAAGATGCAGACGGAGAAAAACAAAGAAAGTTGTCTGGCTACAGAGCCACAGTAACTACTTCTTAGAGTTAACAACCTCTTTCATACATTGACCTAAGTCAAACTTAAAACGAATAGTTAAACCTCACATCCTAAAAACGTTTTTTAATGTATAACGTATAAATGTATTTTTTACATGAGTAGTATATTAGCAAGAAGTTCAATTGTGATAAGAACATTAAAAAAAAAATGTGTTCAATGTCGAAATAAGATCAAATTAGTATTTGAAAATTCATAATAGGAATACGTACACTTAAAGAACCAAGTAAAGGGCCAATTACTTCGAGAATCGATGAAAGATCACTTCCCGTTCCGTTACCGTTCCCTCCCTAAAATAATTAAATTTAAAAAAATACATCGAATATTTTCCAAAAAGAATATATCTATATACGTAATTAAGAAAGTATTAAGTATAATTATAATAAATATTCGTGCTTGAATTTTCTGAAGAAGAGTGGACACTTGAAACAAGTGGTTTTTAAAATGAAGATAAACTCACGCTGCTTGAGCTCAATAACGGAACAATAAGATTAAGAATTGCTGAAAAATCCGAGCCTCCGCCTTTACCTCTTCCTTCGTCTCCTTCCTCTTCTTCTTCCTACGTCAATTCATCAAAATGTATGTGTTAATTTTAAAAAAAGGGATAAACACAATGTTGATGCGACTTGCAAATGATTGAGTATTAACTTTCAGAAAGAAAATGTATTATCTTCATTCTTATGTTGAAAGAGGTGAAGTTCAATAACCAAATAACGTCTTCACACAAAAAATGATGTGTAAATAATAGTAAGTCATTAAGAGTCTTAAAAAAATGAAAGATCTACTTTTAAAAAAAAGATATTAAACGATAGAGATTCATTATAGTATCAATAGGCAATAGTAATTATCTATATTAAAAAAATATTGATTTATCATAGACAAAATTAAACGATAGGTGCAGGTTCAAAAATTCATAATTTTTTAAATTAGTTAAAAATTTGAATCAATCAAACAATCATGACAAAAACTAAAAACAAGTAAATAGAATTTGGCTAAACGATGTTTATTTCAGGAATGAAAGTATTTCTATGCAATGAGTAATTATCCTTGTAGAAAGGTTCTCATCGTATTATTATTTATAAGTATAGAAGCAAAAATAAATATTATTCTTAAAAAAAAACTTATTATAACGGAAATACTTCCAAGTAAGTATTTTGTAACTTTATTATTTTTTTTATTTAAAAAAAGTGTGCACTTATGAATAAGTTGGTAAAGCAGTCGGTCGAGTGAGACTTACATCATTGTCTGGGATTTCCGACTCGATAGTTTGTTCGTCTAAATCTTCAGCTATGTCGTTACCGGTTCTCCTTCGAACTCTACTTACTGGGTCAATCTCACCGTCACTCTCACCGTCAATCTCACCGTCACTCTCACCGTCACTCTCACTCTGAAATTACACGTTTACAACAAACACAAATACCATTACATCTAACCAATTATGTTTATAATATTATATAGTGAGTATATATATGTATATGTATATATAATTTGATTTTTTAAGTGATGTCAATAATATTTAAGTGGAAGTGATCCCAGTTGTGTTTAAAAGTGTGTTGTTAGTTATTAAATTTGAAATAAGTATGAAAAATATTGTGTTAAGCTTTTTGCAGAAATAATTTTTTTCCAATTCGCTGAATTGAAAGACATTTTTTTTATTTTATTTCAATTTATTTTTCCATTGCAATAGTCAAATAAGTGTTAAATTGCATAAACAAATATTATGATGTAGTGAACATTTGTTGTTTTTTTTATTGTGGGTGCAGAGAAATTCAGGAGAGGTAACAATGTATATTATTTGTTAAAAATTTGAGCAAAAACAAGTTAGAAACGAAAAAAATAATTAAACTCATCCTTGAAGAGGAGTAATGAACAAATTACCTACTCGCAGAAAATCAATATATGTATTGTCTTCTTAAAATGAAGTAGAAATCGAAAAGCAAAAATTCACCAATTTTAGTATCACAAAACTATAAAAGGTAATTTTCACTTTATCTGGTCGTCATTAACCAACAGACCACTAATTATGATTAAAATATGTTTTCGTATGAGATCGAATTCGAATGTGGTCGGCAGTGACACACTATTGTTATTCAAGCATTATTTTTGATTTAGTTAGTATTCTGACGAACATTATTATTATTCCTCTTTTGCTTAATAGAATTATTCTTCTTATAATTAAATTTATTATTACCATAATAGAATTTATTTTTTCTACAATAGTATTGATAGAAAATAAGAATATCGTTTATTAACACGAGCTAAATTTAAAACTCAGTATTCCTAATACAAATGAAAGATAAATGGTCGCCATCTTACCTAATAAGTCTGAGGAACTTCAGTTATATCGATTGTTTAAAGTGATCATTCATGAGAAGAGTGACGTCAGCTTCAACAATAACAATCCACATTTCAATTAGAATAAATAAACAAACAATCTCAATAATTAGAACCAATAAAACAACAATATAGAAACGTACGAAAATCTATAACAACACAAATCTATAATGAAATTTCAGATTTCAATATAATCGCAAAAATGAAAATAACCAACAAATATAGAAATTACGTACCTACTATGCATTTCGATTAACACACTTCCATAATTTCAAAAAAAAGTTAATAAAATAATGTATTACAAATAAAAATATGAGTTAAAAAAAAAAATAATTAAAACAAAACTTTAAAACGTTATTAGTCGACAAAGAATATACGATACAATTTAATACAAAATTATTAAAAAAAAAATACAAAAATACAAAAATACATTGATGTTTTTGAATAATTGTAAACAGAAAATACAATATAGACAACTAATACAATATAATATATCAAATAAAAACCAACAAATACGTGACTTTCCCTGCGAACCAGGTGCCAAATCAAATTTTCAGTAAGAAACACAATAATTACATCAATGGTAGTGTAAAAAATCTCAAATAGAAAAAAAGATTATAACCAAGTGTGAACCACAATATGTAGTTTACATTTTATCTACTAAAAAAAAAAAGTATATGTCTAATATAATTGTGTTAACTCGTAAAATACTAGTTATTTTAACATGTCAAAATTAAATATGTTAACTACTACAGCGTTTGCACTACTTATGTAAACATGTCTATAAATACTACGTATTTGTGCTAAAAACTATTTGGACTAAAAATTAATAAGTGACCTATTAAGATGAAAATTATAATTGATTGTCGCCATATCTAAATTGTAAGTCTAAGATTTGTATTAGCCGAATACGTTTAACTTCATGAGTGCACTAAAAATAATTGTTACAACGCTGCGTTTATTAAAACATTATATTGTGAAGGAGTCCAAGTGTGTACCATTTCAAACCATTTCAAACCATTTCAAACCATTTCAAACTACTTTTTTGTACCATTGTTTTTTTAAACATTTATAGATTGTACTGACTTGAAGCAACTATAAAGTAACATCATAATATTATAAATAATAACTTGATAAATGACTAAAACTACAGTCTGTTTAAAAGTAATATCTGTGTTAAATATTCAAAACTAGAAAGAAAATAAATGTGAAAACAAACACTACGTAAAACTTAAGTTTAGTTTACATATAATTAATGTACATGCAAGTCTAAATTTTAATTTTCTTTATCTATAAATTCGGAGTTTGCGCTTGTTTATATATATGTATAATACATTACTCACACTGCTGGTTCCCAAAAGAGGAGAAAGTAATTCTAAAATTTGTGAGGAATCGGAATTACCTGCCCCACTGCCCTCGACTTGCTCGCCTTCCTCACCTCCCTGTGCCCAAATTTCAAATCTCTTGTTATAGTGTCACGCTAATTATTTAGTGATAATGTCATAATGATAATTATTATTAAGTGATAATGTCATTCTAATTATTAAGAGATTTATTATTTTTAATTTAATTAACATAATTTACATGTAAAATAATTAATTTATGGATTCGGAGAAACTGCTTCTCTACGCAAAACAATATAATTTGATCTTGATATAGAAACAGCTTCATTTTTTTTAGTTTCATCGCTACTAAACCCTTGAAACTGTCGTGCATTACGGGTCGTCGTCCTTTTTATAAAACTAACAACCACACTAACCAATAAAATCTTAACCAGTATCGTAAACAATAAATATAATAAAACTGTGAATCAACAGCAAACCGTACATTTCAGCAAGTGCTTAGATAAGGGATCGGGCCTAAAAGTCGAATAACTTTATGACTGAAAACCGTCAGAATAAACTGATAAATCCTTGGATGTGTGTTTCTTTATTTACTCATTAATAAACCGTGATTAACTAAATACAACCAAATCTCCGTTAAAACGCCATGATTTATTTAATGCTCATACGTAGCAAACCTGACGAAATTATTTTAGAAACTGCGATGTAATTTTTCCACCTCCAACAATAGAATATTTGATTTCATACTCAGTATTTAAAAGTATTTCCGAAGTATGTTAATGTTCATTCAAAACTTTAAAATTCTTGTGGTCAGACAATACACTGATTAATCCGTAGATGCGAGTTAATTTATTTACTCAGTAATAAAAGTATGATGTTATCATTATCTAAACGTCACAAAATCTTCGTCAAAACTACTGCGGATAAAAACCGACTAACATTAAAAAATTATAAACCGAAACTAACCGGCTCAAATGAATTTAATTGAAATAAATTGTATTTCCTTGTAAAATATTACTTGTATATTTCTCAAAGCAGCTTGTCCGTAATCGGTGCCAATAATGGCCGAACTAGAGTTGTCTTATCAAGTAATACGGAGGTAAGATCAAGTCGGACACCAGCGTAAGACCCCGCGTACTGTTTTTCACAAAATATCCTCCCAATCTCTTAAATGTATAAATTATAAAGTATGGATTAGAATTAAATATATTATCCTAGCCTAAGCTATAGGCCAAGCCATTCTAGACCGTAGCATTCTCTGCAGAAAAACTAATTACATTTCTATATCGGCTATAAATATAAATGTAATATACAATTTCACCGATTTTCACATTAAAAAAATCGCTCTTTTTTACTGCAATACATCCTTTTATTCAAATTCTCCTTTATTCTTGCGATATTGTTAATTTTTTAAATACAACTGTTTAAAATATGTTAATTTATCTAGAATTAATCGATATAATATATAAGAAGAGATAAATGATTATGTAGACTCACACTGCTGGAACCTATAACAGGTCCGGATAGAGACAACAGAGCGTTCACATCTGAACCCCCCTCTCCTCCCTCTTCGTTGCCCTAGAAACCACCAAACAGCCAATCAAAACACAGACCAGCACAAAACACACAAAATAACTACTACTCGAGGGAATTTACAACGAAAAGATGCAACAAACAGTACAAAAACATCAATAAACCAACGAATTGACCACGAAAAAAACAACTTGGAAAACAGAAATTATTATGTTATAAAACAGATAAACAAATGTTACTTACGCCACTACTAGAGCCGACGAGTGGTCCCAATAATTCCAATATGGCGTCTGAATTTGAACCTCCTTCTTCGCCTCCTTCCAGACCCTGATATTTGTCGGTAAGATGATGTAAATGTATTTCTTTTAGATTATTTTTTAATTTTACACAGAGTTACAATACGATAATTATAAATAATAATAATAATTAAATTTAACAAACCTGATAAGTGGAACAAGTTCACACACACATAAAACCTAAGAGATTATTTTAGAGCTGAAAATAATTTATACATAAAAATATTGGTATATAGTTATATATATATATAGTTGGTTGTCATAATGCTATTATAATATTTACCAGAGAACTTATTTTCATTATAAATAAAGGTAAATTATAAACAGATAAGACTATCTTTATTTCATTTACTAAATTTGAATGAAATATTTTTTGTAATTTTATCTAATGGTAAAGAGAGCACATCTTTAGTTATTTTCAGAGCACATATTACTTAAATTAATTTAGGAGAACTTATATTACTTAATGTCTTTAAAAGCACTAATTAATAATTAATTATTAATTAAATTAAAAGTATGAGCACTTAAAACTTCACAAATTATTCTTTAATATTTAATATATTCTTCTTTTTTCAGTATCTATATAATGTCTACAGTGGAAGAAACGATAGTTTTACAGCTACATGTTTCTTTTCAATAAATAATTACAATTTAAATGTGTGTAATTAAACTGTTAATAGATTTAGACATTGTAATGTTTTGTGATAATTATTATTAATTACACCATTATTAACATTTTTAGAGTTAAGAATATTTCTCAAACCCCGCACTCTTTCCCTAAAATTATTTAAGATCCCAAAAAAATCTTAATATCTCTTTGCAAGTACCTATAATTATTTTGGAAGACTGTCATGTTAATATAGTTAAATTTTAGTTTTTATCATAGCCAACTAGAGCTCAGATTAGTAATAAAGCTTAGAAAAATTATTTATTTAAATTGCTCAATAATATTAAATTATAATTATAAAATATAATTGCAAAAATAATGTATTAATCTTATTAATTCTACTAATTATTAATTTACAAAGTTATACTAATCCTAATTAGAAATATATGTACATTATATATCAATTTAATTATTTTAAATTTATGTAACAGAAAGGTTTAAGTTATTTTCTGATAGAAACACCGAAGGAAGTATGATAAGAAAAAGCAGTCGTTATAACATTAGAAGTGATAATAATAGATATAATATTTCTTGATAACCTCAAAATAATAATAACTTAATAGTAGGTCGATATTGTTTTCATATAACTTCAACTATTTACATACATAATGTCACACTAGGTTGATATTATTGCGTTAAGCTAATATTAGAAGCATTTTCTAGCACTTGGCGGTTCTAAGTGGAAATAGGCATATTTTGAGAAGTAGGCATTTCAAGTAGGAAAGCAAGCAGAAAAAGGTAAAAGTTTTATAAGAATTAACATATAAGCATAATTAAAAATAAAAAGGAAAAATATAATACAGGTAATATAGATAATAGAAGAAAGAAAAGCCATAGATAGTACTTACACCGCCGCTGCTAGAACCAATCAGAGGGCCCACTAGATTCAATATGGAGCCGGAGTCGGAACCTCCTCCCCCCTCTCCTCCTGCCTCCCCCCCTCCACCCTATGTACACACACGCAAATATATCTACTGTATTTACAAATAAACTATTAAATATAATTTTAAATATTTGCATGCAGAAAGATATACCCCTATATATAAAGAAAGATTATATACCATAGACACAAAGTATAATTAAAGATTACAGATGATATTTAAGTTTATTTAATTATAATATCACGATGTTTAATTATGTAAATAAACAATCGTAATTATTTTGTAAAAAGGTTAAATAAAGTAATAAAATTAATTAGCATGTAATAGAGATTATTTGTTTTTGATTAATACCAGAGAGAAAGATAAGGTTAGATTTTAGCAAATGCAATTTTAGATCATTGTGAATTTTTCCGTAAAAACAGCATTGGTTAAGATAATTTTTGTAGGAAAATATTACAGTTTAAAATTATAATTCATACGTAAATATTGCTCTAAATTTAAGAATACTATTGTTTACCTATACAGAATAGAGTAAGATACAAACATCATAGATGTATCTCTGTCTATCAAGTTTTGTCTACTCAAATTTTGGTCTTTGGTTTTTTTAATGTGAATTTTTGTAAACCGAAGTTTGGTTATAAACGTATTTAAATATATAATTTTTATTTTAAATCAAATTATAATTATTATTAACTACGGGAAACAGTCAGAGAAAAACAAGCTCCAGCGCCGGGGTTTGAACCCGGGCCTCTGTATTTCCAGTACATTGCTCTGACCAACTAAGCTACGCAGGAGAATGGTTTTTTTAATGTGAATTTTTGTAAACCGAAGTTCGGTTATAAACGTATTTAAATATATAATTTTCCAAAGAAGAAACTAATACGAATTCATGCAACTCGATAAATAAATAAGTAAATTCAAAATAAATACATATTGAAATGATAATATATTTTATATTGATAATAAAAAAAAAGTACTATCAACATATGTTTTAGAATCATTTAAAATTTTAGTATCACCTACAAAATATGAATTACTCTTGCATGACAAAATATAAAGAGTATTCACACACAGCCTGCGCATGTGGTAAATAATAGAAAACATTTTCAATCGCAACAAGTTAAGTATGTACATTATTAGGCTAGGCGCCCACATGCGATTTCTTGTCGCTGCGACTTAAAAATCGCTGTCGCTTTAGTGTGTGCTATTTCATGCCTGTCAATGAGTCGGCTCAAATATAGATCTGGTTGCGATTATTTAGTCGCATATGGGTGCATTCCAATTTAAAACCATGAGTTGTATTTACGCGACTAAACAATCGCGTGAATTAATCGCAAGTGGGCGCCTAGCCTTAATATTGTAATTAAATAAAAATGGAGAAAATAATTATTAATCTGTGAATTTTACGGTATAATGAAGAGTTTTCATCAGCATTTCTTCAAACTTATTTAATATTAATAATAACGATTCTAATCACAACAAATAGATTTTTCTTAATATTTGCAATGTTTTTAAAATAATATTTTAAATAATGATTTTTTTTTTTTTTTTTCTTTTTTTTAATATCCTTTTATAGCTAAAGATTTTACTTTTTATGTACAGCACACTACTTGATATATTTACTTAAAACTACGTGCATTATGTTAACTACGAGTGATATTTATTTAACGTGAATATGTATATGAAATCAAGTACAACAGATTTTAAACTTGCATTCAATTACTAATTCACTACGAATAACTAAATAACTAATATATATAACAGATAACACAACCAATAAAACTAATAAATAACAACTAATAAATATCTACAATTACATATTGCATTAATTATTGTATGTACTATTACCTAAATCATGCAATAAATCAAATCAATATTTACAATGATACAATTGTACATTTACTGTTAAAGTAAAACATGCGATATAAAATGTCGTTTTGCATGCTCATGCACTTTATTCAATAAATAAATACGTATGTACAGAATATTTCACAAAACAAATTGGCAGATAATATTTTTTCCTCGAAAAAACGACAACTAGTTATATCGGTAATTAAATGGAATACTTTTGCGTAGTTTAATCGAAATTGCCAGAACCTTTTTCGAGAGCTGCCGTTTTAACTTGAGTTTATTTGAATCATTATGTGTTTATGGATCTGTTGGTGGGCTGTATATAACAGAATAAGTATACAGACTGCAAGTGATAATCATTATGTCTCAGTAGCGCGTTGTAGCTTGTAAATTGCGCCTCTAAATTTAAACCTATAATTAAATTATCGACTGCTTCTTGATTGTTGCGATATTCGTAGCGATTTGAATGAGAATTGTATTGAATAGGTAAAGATATAAGCAGCTACTCTAATGACAAGTAGACATTTATTTTCGAAAAAAAACAAAAAAAAAAAAAAAAAAAAAAAAAAAAAAAAAAA
>KZ651818.1:167353-192798 GCA_001010745.2 Gerris buenoi
TTTATATTCCTATTGTATTATCTGAATAGTTTCATTGAGCTTGGACAGAAAAAAAGAGTAACAACCGGTTTTTCCCCGTCATTACATTAAATGGTTCAAAATTTACAGTTACAACAAAATTCTAAATGGACGCCATCTTGATATGGCTGGACCGATGAAGATGGTTAACGAATTCGTCCTATTGGTTAAATTGCCTACTTGTGAGTGAGTGCTCAAAGCACATAATTAGCCAATTTATATTTTTTTTTATTATTATTTTTTATTTATCTTTTCAATTGACAAATATTTACGTAAGTTTTACTACGTTGTATTCTACGGTTTTGCTATAAATTATAAAACCTGTTTTCACAATACTATCTATTCTTATAGATCGTTATTTAACATGTTACGTCTCAACAGAGTCTAGTTTGGGGATTAAAATATTTCTTAATCATGTTGTTATCTAAATTTATTGGCAAATAGTCACTCTATATTTAAATTTATTTTGGCTGAAGGAGCAGAAAAAATTCCTTAACATCTTGTAGAAATAGGTAGGTGCTGATTAACTTACAACGGACATCGTGTCATAATATATTAATTTTGTTCATCTTTATTAGTTGTGTGTTACACTTTTGTATTTTTATTAATTTATAATATTGTCCCCATAAAAACATAAGTAAATAAACCATTATTTTCGTTATCTTTAAATTGATTGACTTTTATTATAACTTAAGTTATAATTAATTTACATAGAAAATTAAAGTAACCACTATTAAAGTATAGTAGTAGAAAGTTAATTACATAGAACAGTGTTTATTAATAAATGACAGAGCAAGGTTCAGAAACAAAAATTATGTTAAAAATTACATAATATGAAACCTTTAAATAAACAATTTATAAACTTAACACCAAAATCCAAAACCAATCCAACACCTCTTAAGATGCAATGCGATAATAATTGAAATATCATAAAGATAAGCATAAACATAACACCATACCAAATAATGCCAAATAGGTTTAGAAGGATTGAAAAAAATACTCACTGAAAAGAGTAATCTACTAGAATTGTGAATTACTTTCTGTGAAGTCGGACCTCCTTATAACGAACTTCTGTACAGCGAAAATCTCTATGTAACGATTTTTTTTTGTCACGTGGATTCTCTATACTAAGTGATTCTATAGTAAAAAAAATTCTATATAACGAAATTTCTATACAACAAAGTTTTTTTCCGGAACCATCGAGTTCATTGTATGGAGGTCCGGATTATACTTGGTGCGTTAAAAGCTAACTGGACGATTTTCTGCTGAATGCCATCATCAGAAAATTAAATAGTGAACTCCAGGAAGTAAATTAAATTGACAGAATCTATATTGAGATCTACGTTGGGGAATGTAGATAATCTATACGTATAGGTATGTAGATAATCCCTAATGTAGTCTCTTAGACTATACTATTCTTCTGCTGAGATGGTATAGCTGAAATCGAATTAGTGATCTTAAAATTCAGATATTATTATCAACAGTTTTATAGCTTCCTAACTTGCTCTTAATAACCCTTTTGTAGATTTTATTGAAACTGTCCTATTCGTAGTATATTACTCTTTATTTCTATACTACGCTTATTCTTAGGACCTGAATAAGGATAAGCACTAGAACTATATAAAAACAAAAGATAATGTGTAGTTATTTATTAACCTAGGGAGTAAAGTAAGACATTATTCCCTGAGCGAAAAAGTTGGTTCTTGAGGCGAAGCCGAAAGAACCATGGTCTTTAAATCCCGAGGCGAAGCCAAGGGAATAATGGCACTTTAATTCCGAGGTACATACAACATTTTATCTCCATTAGCGAGAGAATACACATTTTCATACATTCCACGGTCTTTATTAATTATTTTAATAAAAAAAACAATAATTGTTAGCACTTTTAATAGTTGGTATAAGAGATTCAACATAAAAAACAAATAAGAATTGGAATTACACTCAAATAGAAGGTTATTTAGATGCAGGTTATAAAAAAGGTTGAAAATTAGTGAAGCCAGCCTATTTCAACAACTTCATTACTTTAGCCATTGATTCTCTACTTTTTATAAAATAATTAAGTTGGCAATCCTTCTTTTTCTCCCTACTTTTACTTTGTCTTCCTACTTTTTAGTTCAAGGAAGAAAATACTTTAGTCCTCTGAACTAACCTAAAATCATAACTTTTTCTCCCTACTGGAGATGAAAGTGTTTTTGTCTGAAGAAAGCAAAGGCAGTGAAGAGTGATTATGTTTGGGTGATGTACTCGTACCTCGAGGAGTTGTTTGGAAGCCATGGGGAGGCCTCCCTTCTCGTAGGCATCGACAGCTGACTCGAAGATCTTGTCCTCTGCCTCCTGCTCGATCCTGATTCCCTCCGCCAGGGCGCGCAGCATGTACGATCTCATCACCTCAGCCTCCAGGTCCTTCCGTACCAATCATTTACATATAAAACTTAGCATCACTCGGGCTAATCAAATATACAGTGCTACTAACGTATGTCAGACATGTTTCGGTCTCAAGTCAGTTAAATCGTAAGCGTTGTTATGATCGTCGTTTATTTGTTTATTCTGTAAAGGTAATAATATAAAATAGATAAACTGCAGACGTTTAATAAATTACTAATTGCGAAAAATCCTTAACATAATATTGACCCAAACGAATTGCAAATGAGGATATGTGGAAAAGATGGTAATAAAATTCCAGAAGAAATAACTAAAATTCAAAGTAGGTACTATTGGATCGGACACCCTAATGACAACTGTAGAGTGAATCCGAGAAGATAATAAAAAATCTAGATGACTTAAAATCACATGCAACAGGACTTGAACGAAACCCACAATCGGACTGGTGGAGATGCCTTGTTCCTGAGGCCCTACACCCTAATCCTATTAAGTATTGAATACAGACAAGTATGGATTACTAGGTTCAGTCCAAAATCGAATCATAAATTAGTGGCTATAATTGATAAAATAACTGTTTTTTAGCCAGAGGAAGGAAATATTTAGTCCCTAAATATTTTACCTAATAGTTGAAATATTTCGGAAGAGAATGGGTGAGAGATTTTGAGAATTTGTGAAATAATTTTCATGTGCTTCGTATAATCTTACTTCACATCTGTCTTTATTGAAGCGAGCGTAGCGAGCTTCCTACATTCAACGAAATATGCTCCGTGTCTGTCTCTCTGTGTGTCTGAGACGTACGACGATAACTTAAGTAATTTTGACCGATTTTGTTGAATTTGGTACACATGTTCATTTTACCAATGCTCAGGACGAGTTCGTTAGACAACGTTGTCTGTCCAAGCGTTCGCGCGCAACGCTCGCGTAAACGTTTGCATCAAAATTAAAATTGGAATTTTAGAACGGGAAAAAATTATAACTTTATCTATTCAATAAGACGAACATTTTTTGCAAATTAAATTTTGAAGTAAAAACAACAGCGACACCGCTATAAATTACTTTATAAATTACTATAAAAAAAATACTATAAGTTCGCTTCAATGATAGAGCCACACGATGCCTACTTTATTTATTTAAACAAGAATTTAAAAAGGTTGTATAAACGAGAGCAAAATTGAAAGAAAAAAAAAAAAAAATCATCTTAATAAATATTTTAGAGAGCGAATCATTAAAAATGAACTTCTGTAAAATTCAGACTCCGTCGTAACTCTTAAATTACCTTGAGGACCAAACTCTAAGTTCATCTATACATGCACTCTTATACATAGATGACAATTGAATTTTGCTTTTGAGCTTCCCGAAGGTAACGGAAGCTTTGTGATGGTTCTAAATAACCAAAATATTTTAAGTCTCAATTGTAAACCTTCTGCGCTTTTGTTTCTCTTCAACATTACTCCTATATCTCCAAAAGTAATCATCTGATTTTTGTGAAACTTGGATTGTTGGAGGAAAATAGACCGCATAAAATACCAAATTAATTTCAACTATCTACGTTCTATAACTGCAGCTTCAATTATACTTATTGTTTAAAGTTTAAACTGTTGATTTATTTTAACTGACCAGTTATTTTCACTATCCACCTTGGTCTCTGAAATTGTCATCTAATGTCATTCGACGTATTTAATCGTTCTCTCTCTGTATTCCTAGAATATTAATTGTACTTTGTTTTATAACTAATATAATAAGTGTTCTATCGATCAAACTGTCTTTCTCTCAAGAGGTTATGGGCCGATGAAGCAGTCTAGATCGAAGATCAAGTAAAAGAAGATCCCAAAGGTTCGAAGTTTTACTTAAATTATAAACAAAAAAAAAAAAGTTATAAAAAAATCAAAATATGTCAGTTTCAAATCTTTATCAAATTGAAAAATTAGGTAAAGAAAACTATGACAGTTGGAAGATGCACATGAAAATGATTCTTATTGATAAGGAACTGTGGGGATATGTTGACGGACATATACCTATGCCTAAGGTTGAAGAAACCGCGTTCCTTGAATGGTCAAAAAAGGATCAAAAAGCTCTTGCAACGATCGTTCTAGGAATTCTCTCCCACGAACTCATCCATGTCAAGCAATGCAAACATGCTAAGGAAGCCTGGTCCGCCTTAGAGAAAGTCTACACTCCCCGGGGACCTAGTCGTAGGGTTAAATTAATTAAAGATTTATTAAACCTAAAAAAGACTTCTAATATTAGTATGCAAGACCATCTTAATAAATTCTTTTCGCTTGTAGATAGTCTAACAGAAATTGAAGGAGCGCCGCCAAACGATTTCCTTTCAGTCCTGTTAATTTGTAGTCTGCCTGACGACTATGACAACTTTAGATGTGCCATAGAGAGTAGGGACCAACTCCCCGATTTAGAGAGTATTAAAATTAAAATGTTGGAGGAGGAAAATAGGAGAAATGACAACCCGAATGTCCAAGACGCGTTGTTTTCTTCGAACAAATTCCACCAATTACATTATAAACATTTTGACAAAAAATGCAAATGCCAATGTCAAAATGAAAATAATAAAAACATACCGAACAAAAATAAATTTCAGGGGGGAAATCAAATAAAATATAAAAATAAATACCCGAAAAAACTAAATCCTGATAATAATCAAAGAGCAAATATAGTAAAAAATAGTGTTGAAATAGGCACTGCTCTTTCTGTCAAACATAAGACAGGAAATGAAAATAAATTCTTTATTGATTCGGGAGCGACCAGTCATATGTGTTGCTTAAAAGAGACATTTGTTGACATTAGACCGATCAAAGGTACAATAAAAGTGGCCGATAATAGAAAAATAAATGTTGAAGGTGTAGGAACAGTACGAATGTACACTGACTTAAATAATTCCCCAAGTCTGATATCTTTAATCGATACTTTATATGTTCCCAACTTGAAAGCAAATTTGATTTCAGTTTCAAAAATGACAAGTAATCCATCTATTAAAATCAATTTTGAACGTGATTCATGTCAAGTTTTAAAAGACGGTAAAATAGTGTTGCAAGCTAAGAAGCATGACAATTTATACCTGGTGAAACCGTATGAAGAGTCGTGCAGCAAAGTTAGCGATAAAAACACGAAACCAAATAATGTCAATAAGGGATTACCAATGTCAGTTTGGCATCTTCGATACGGTCATTTAAACTACAAGGATATACAAATTTTAAATTCAAAATCCTTAGTCCATGGTCTCAACATAAACAAAAATTTAAATCCTGAAACGTGCGAAAACTGTTTAAAGGGTAAAATGTCTCGGTTACCATTCCCTAAGTCGGAATCTAAGACAAACTCGATTTTGGAATTAGTTCACTCTGATGTTTGTACAGTCAATAATCCTTCACTTGGAGGTAATAAATATTTCATTACATTTATCGATGATTATTCACGAAAAATGTTCGTATACTTTATGAAACATAAAAGTGAGGCATTAAATCATTTCAAAAATTTTGAACAACTAGTTGAAAATCAAACAAATAAAAAAATAAAAATACTAAGAACGGATAATGGCCTAGAGTACTGTAACAAAGAATTTAACAAACACCTATCAGAAAACGGGATAATACATCAACTATCAGCTGAATATACACCTCAACAGAATGGGCTAGCAGAACGAGCCAATCGAACACTGGTTGAGATGACTCGTTGTATATTGTTACATGCCGACCTACCAAATAACTTATGGGCTGAAATAATATCTGCCTCGGCGTATATTCGCAATAGGTGTCCTTCTAGAGCCATAGATAAAACCCCAGAAGAAATTTGGAGTGGAAAAAAACCATCCGTTTTACATTTTAGGATTATAGGATCAAAAGCATTCGCTCTCAATAAACGGCCAGGCAAACCAAAATTAGCACCTCGGTCAAAGGAGTACATCCTAGTCGGATACTCTGAGGAATGCAAAGCCTATAAACTATGGGAGCCGGGTACTAGAAATGTAATTAAGAGTAGGGATGTTAGGTTCATAGAGTTAATAGGACCGCAACCATCATTTACAACTAGTACTGATCTCGTAAACAATGTTCCTAAAAACTCAGACCTGATAGACTTTAGCTATTCCTTCACAAACTCAGATAGCACTGAACCTATTCATTTGTCCCAACAAATTAATGATTCAGGGGGGGACAGTGCTACTATAACCAAACAATCTGATGACACAGACTATCTCTTAGAGGACCAAAGTTTTCTCGGCATGTGTGCTATCACCGTTAAGGAGGCGCTCAGTGGAGATGAAAACGCCCAATGGATGGAAGCGATGAGTAACGAGTATCACTCATTACTTGAGAATAACACATGGGAGTTAGTGGACCTACCGAAAGGAAGATCAACAGTGTCATGCAGATGGGTTCTTACTAAGAAGTATAACGCTGACGGAACTCTAGAACGGCACAAAGCCAGACTAGTGGCCAGAGGGTTCTCACAACGACCTTTTATAGATTATTGTGAGACATATTCCCCTGTAGTGAGATTTGGCTCACTCAGATTACTTCTGGCAATATCCGTCGAGCTAAACCTTATCTTACATCAAATGGATGTAACTACTGCATATCTGAATGGTGATCTTGATACGGAAGTATATATGGACCAACCTGAAGGATTTGTAGAGAAATATCAAGAAGGAAAAGTCTGTCGATTGAAGAAATCACTATATGGTTTAAAGCAGTCAGGTCGAATGTGGAATAAAAAACTGGATAACAAACTCAAAGAAATGAACTTCAAGCAACTAGAATCTGACACATGCTTGTATATAAAACATGAAGGAGACGAATTTACAATCATAGCCGTGTTTGTCGACGATTTAACACTTGCTTCAACTTCGGAAGAATCCATGACAAAAGTCAAACGTGATCTGGAATCTGCATTCAAGATGAAAGATCTAGGTGAATTGCACTACTTCCTTGGCGTTAAGATTGAAAGAGACAAATCAGGAATCAAACTAAGTCAAGGCAAATATATTGAAAAAATATTGCAAAAATTCAACATGGCGGAATGTCGACCTGTGAGATCACCGATGGATCCTAATACAACACTGTTAAAAGAACCCGAAGAACCTGAACTAAAAGGAAGCGTGAATCAAGTCGAATATCAAAGCCTGATTGGATCACTGATGTACCTGACTACTGCTACACGACCAGATCTCTCCTTCAGTGTCAATAAACTCGCCCAATTTTCATCAGATCCTAGGCAGCAACACTTCAATGCTGCGAAACGGTTACTACGCTACTTGAAAGGTACAGCTGAATATAAGCTTGTATTTCAACCTACAGGTAAACCACTAACGGGATATACGGATGCTGACTGGGCAGGTGATAACGACAACAGGAAGTCTCGCACTGGCTACTGCTTCATACTGGCAGGAGGCGCTATCACGTGGGAATCAAAGAAACAGGCAACGGTTGCACTCTCGAGCACAGAAGCCGAATATATGGCACTAACACACGCAGCTAATGAAGCTCTAAATCTCAGAAGAATTTTAGCTGAATTAAATCTAGATCAATTCCTGGGTGGACCAACTGTAATACATAATGATAATATGGGTGCGCAAGAATTGGCAAAAAATCCTGTTCATCATAAGAGATCAAAACATATTGATGTAAAATATCACCACATTCGAAACCTCATCGAGGATAAAACAATACAAATAAAATATATATGTACATCGGAGATGACTGCCGATATACTGACAAAAAGTTTAGACCCAACCAAGACAAGTCGGAACTCTCGCAAACTTGGGATTGATGTATTGCAAACACAAGTTCAGAAACCAATGTGAGGAGGCGTGTTGATTTATTTTAACTGACCAGTTATTTTCACTATCCACCTTGGTCTCTGAAATTGTCATCTAATGTCATTCGACGTATTTAATCGTTCTCTCTCTGTATTCCTAGAATATTAATTGTACTTTGTTTTATAACTAATATAATAAGTGTTCTATCGATCAAACTGTCTTTCTCTCAGTACGTGGTAGGATGCGAGGAAGCTATGTGCCACACTAATTGGCAGTCTATTTTTAGATGTATCCACAAATAATACACAATAAATATGCTGTTTACCTTATTATCGTATGATTTATATACTATGATTATCTCTGCATAGTTTTATAATGACAGCTTTTCTCGGACAAGGTAACAACAAGGGACAAGGTGTTCTGAAATCCATCACTTATATTTCAATGTATAATTGACCTTTTCATGCCCAAAGGAAATACATAAGGTCAATGATTTTCCAAGCGTGACTTCATAGATAAAATTAATTCACTAGATAATTAAATCACCGTCGACAATAGTGTTTTTTAATTACAATATTAAATTTAGATTGTCTATTTTAAGAATAAATCTCTTACTAGAAAAGGTATAGGGAACAAATTTTTTAAAATCTCTAACCACTTACATACTTATTATTTTACTTCCAAAATTAAAGAAACAGACTTCTGACCTGTTTTATTTGGTCATTTTGATCTATTCAATATTTAATTAGGGTCCAACAAAATTAAGAACATGACGGTAATATTGTTATTAAATACACAAAACTTTCTTATTATACTCAGTGGTACAGAATTTAAATCCTATAGATGAATGCGATATTTATTTGTAATCTTCATTTGAATACCTTTACTATGATACCCTACATAAAAATGACATAAAATAAAAGTAGTTTGCGATCACTTCACAATAGCAGATCGAAGAAATGTTGATTTGGGAAGCTCGCATCATACGAGTATTTCCTGTTTTTGGGCTAACAAGCTTTATTTTTATACGGAATTTCAAATCTCATGCTACAATAATTCGGGAGATATGATCCAATACGCGACGGACAGACAGACGGACAAATTACCGGAAACATATGGGTTTTTTGATGATCTCGAAACATTAAAAAATGCGTTCAACAGGTGATTGCTTACAATTTGTTTTGTTTTTTTCGCCAAATCAGATTAATTTTCAACAATATTTTATAAACTAGATTTTTCCCGACAAAGTGACTGCATAGATTTGTATGAGTTAGACTAAAAAATGGTATGTTCAATAATAATCATCGCAAATAATATAATTTAATAAGAACAGCTTTAAGTTTTAAGACATATATTTTTCCACAATTTTCTTTGGGGACAGCACCCCCAAAGTTAGATATATAATTGAATCATCGATTTTTCTATGGGTTATGATTGTTTTGAACGTATTTGCTAAACTTGGTCAAGTAGTTGAGGCTCCACATTGATGCGCAATCCACATATTAACCCTTAGTTGGTAACATCCGTCTCCTAGACTCTAGATGGATAAGATTCGTATTTTGGCGCTTAAAGGCGACAGAAAAATTTTGGAATCAAGGGACATAAAACGTGTAAATTCATCAAAATTCTTATTTAAATTTTTTTCNGGAACTTATTTATTTTACAAAGTTTGTTTAAGCCTTCACAAGGCCATCTTCAAGGCCATGAAGAATAAATAGAGTCTGTTTAATAACATTGATTAGTGAGACTCACCCTTCACTGGTTAATTTTATTAATGTAAATCTGTTTCCTCCACATTTCGGTATTGATAATGGCCTTATCATGGCTCAAATCTTTTAAAAATGAAGAGACAGTTTCTATATATATTGTGTGGAGCCTTTTTCGGGTAAAATAATTCGTTTACATTTGTTTAACTAGGTCATAATTAGCTTATTGTTGGACCCAATGTAAGTTTCAACTTTATATGTTCATTTGTTTCTCTTCCAAATACACACATACATTTATTATTACATTGTGCATTAACACCTATATTTTCAAAAGTGCGAATCTGATTTTTATGAAATGTGGATTGTTGCACCAGATTAATTTCAACTGTCTGCGCTCTTTAACTTTTGCTAAATTGATAATTAATTTATTTCATGTATAATAATCCTGCCGCGGGTTTCCGCAAGCCGAGTGAATTCCCATAAGAAATTTATAGTTCAATGTTGTGTGGTTTAATTTTTTTTCATTTCTAATGGAAATTGGCTAAAATCAAAACAGTTCTAAAGTGTTAAAAAAAACGGGGAAAACAATAATTAAATAAATAAGACAGTAATAGCTTGTAAAAGTAAAATCAATGAAGTACGTTCTGGGAAGCTATGTGCCACACTAAGTTAGTTGAGTTCTAAATATGAGAAGTAGCCCCGAGAGTTGCCAACCTTGCCAAACTAAGCTACTTACAATAGTTGCTTCAACTAGACCTACTTTACACTAAATAAAAATGGAACATTTTGAAATGATTAAGTGACTTTAATTGCAGCGTATAACCTCATAACGTCGTAACCTTCGTTCGATTACTTACAAAACACCATGTATATGTTTTAAAAACCCGTCCTTTATTACTGTTCACTCGCATGACTACGAGTATTAATAATTAATACCTCTATTAGGTATGAATTAATTATTCAGAAAAAGTTTCTAAAAAGTACGTCACATCGTCATTTTTTAGTGGCCCAAATTCATAGACTTACTCTACGGCTCGAATAAAATAAACATTTTCTAATCGACCTGGGTCCAATTCCCAACTAATTTTAAAACTTACCACTTTTTTTATTGCTTCCGAGCTTACCAAAGGTAACGGAACCTATGTGATCTTTCTGAACGACAAAATTATTTTGTCACCGGTTTAAAAAAATTTCAAAAAGCAGGAATCCGTTTCAGAAATCAGCGAACATTTTAGGCTCCGTTGGTCCATTTTCCAACATAATCTTAAAAACAAATCGTCCAATTTTAATTAAATATGGTAGGTCATAATTAGCTTATTGTTGGACCCAATGTAAGTTTCAACTTTATATGTTCATTTGTTTCTCTTCCAAATACACACAGTTTGTTTCGACCATTTTCCACCGTTGATAGTAATTCTTTTATTTGATATGAGATGAGCTAAGATGATCGCAATTAATTTAAAGGATCTGGTTTCGAAAAGCCATCCGAATTTCATTAAAATCGGGAGANAATCATAATGTTCTCACTCTCTAGATAATTAGTTATTTAAGTCTCTAAAAGTAGTCATTTAGTTTTCTTATACACTTTGTAAAATAAGCTAAAACTCTTTTTTTAAAAAAAGGCCGAAACATTAGAAGAAGGATAGTTGAGTTCTAAATATGAGAAGTAGCCCCGAGATATGTTTATTTAAATATATATTAATAAAACTGACAGTTAATCAGAGATTAATTAGGTAAAAGTTGTGACATGGGAAATGATAGGTTGAGAAGCAGATCGAGTAGTTTTTTCTTGTGGCTTCAAGGTCGGGTTCAGTAAGATAACGACCTTGTCAAGGTCGTCTGTCTTTTCCAACGTCATCTTTAACTTTCCATGTCATTGATTCAGTTTAGCAGTATCCTGCGTGACGTCATCGCAACAATAAAACACATTTAGACTTTAAATACACTTGTCAACAGAGGCAATAAGACTTTTTCAGAGTCCTTAATTTAGTATCCTTTTTAATTTTTTGCAAAAATGCACTTAAAAAAAAACATATGAGACAATTAGTGTGGCGCATAGCATCCTAGTATCTTATCACTGGGCCAATGATTACATGAGTAAAATCAAGTATAACGAGTTAGATGTCAAAATATAGTGCGTTACAAATAATATGCCCAACTGGATATCGATAGTGTGTTCATTTGGGTTTGTTTCGACCATTTTCCACGGTTGATAGTAATTCTTTTATTTGATATGAGATGAGCTAAGATGATTGCAATTAATTTGAAGGATCTGGTTTCGAAAAGCCATCCGAATTTCATTAAAGTTGGAAGATTATAATTTAAGATATAGTTCGCAAATTTGTTCACGAATAAACCGACAAACAGACACGAAGCCTAAATATATTTTTATTGAGAAAAATGTTATGAACCAATATTATAAGACCAATTGTAATTAATATTAATTTATAACTGAACTCATCCCTCAGATATACGATATAATTGAATTTTAGGACGATTTTACGTCTTTTTAAAACATCCTAACCCTTCTAGATTTTTTTCGGCGCTGTTAAATATAAACTTATTTTGGGTCTATGCGATCCTAATGTGTTATTGGTTATCTTTGTCTTCCAGATATCGGATTTTCATTTATGGATGTTAAATTTAGAACTCAACGTTACTGGAGGTGCAGGAATAATTTTAACAGTTATATGGAGCGAAGTGGACCCATTCAAAGGAATTGACGAAGCATCAAAATGATACATTGAAAATAACGAACAATTTTAAAAGCTCGGATTTATGGAGGAATAAACGTTATAAAGGTTTAATGTTGGACCTTTCACTTCGCCTCGTTTCATTAAATACTTAATGAAAAGTGGATTAACCCGGCCATGCCTGCATCATCAATGTGCAGTTATGTCCATAACTTCACCTGTGCAGTTTTACCTGCACAGGTGAAGTTATACCACAACAGTTTTTAATTGTTTTACTTATGATTCAAATAATTCGACGTATAAAAGTTTCATTTTTGAAAAAGCTCATAAGGATGAAGTAAGATTTAAGTGAGGTCATCTTGAAGCTCCATACAGAACTGTATCCATATTTAAATAAATAATCACTTCAATTAAATATAATAAACGCAATATAGAAGATAATTTCAAGGATTCGTCGAGTCCTCTCTCGGCATTAATATACTGTGATAAACTTATTTAAGTCTCTAAAAGTAGTCATTTAGTTTTCTTATACACTTTGTAAAATAAGCTAAAACTCTTTTTTTAAAAAAAGGCCGAAACATTAGAAGAAGGATAGTTGAGTTCTAAATATGAGAAGTAGCCCCGAGAGTTGCCAACCTTGCCAAACTAAGCTACTTACAATAGTTGCTTCAACTAGACCTACTTTACACTAAATAAAAATGGAACATTTTGAAATGATTAAGTGACTTTAATTGCAGCGTATAACCTCATAACGTCGTAACCTTCGTTCGATTACTTACAAAACACCATGTATATGTTTTAAAAACCCGTCCTTTATTACTGTTCACTCGCATGACTACGAGTATTAATAATTAATACCTCTATTAGGTATGAATTAATTATTCAGAAAAAGTTTCTAAAAAGTACGTCACATCGTCATTTTTTAGTGGCCCAAATTCATAGACTTACTCTACGGCTCGAATAAAATAAACATTTTCTAATCGACCTGGGTTCAATTCCCAACTAATTTTAAAACTTACCACTTTTTTTATTGCTTCCGAGCTTACCAAAGGTAACGGAACCTATGTGATCTTTCTGAACGACAAAATTATTTTGTCACCGGTTTAAAAAAAATTCAAAAAGCAGGAATATGTTTCAGAAATCAGCGAACATTTTAGGCTCCGTTGGTCAATTTTCCAACATAATCTTAAAAACAAATCGTCCAATTTTAATTAAATATGTATGGTAGGTCATAATTAGCTTATTGTTGGACCCAATGTAAGTTTCAACTTTATATGTTCATTTGTTTCTCTTCCAAATACACACATACATTTATTATTACATTGTGCATTAACACCTATATTTTCAAAAGTGCGAATCTGATTTTTATGAAATGTGGATTGTTGCACCAGATTAATTTCAACTGTCTGCGCTCTTTAACTTTTGCTAAATTGATAATTAATTTATTTCATGTATAATAATCCTGCCGCGGGTTTCCGCAAGCCGAGTGAATTCCCATAAGAAATTTATAGTTCAATGTTGTGTGGTTTAATTTTTTTTCATTTCTAATGGAAATTGGCTAAAATCAAAACAGTTCTAAAGTGTTAAAAAAAACGGGGAAAACAATAATTAAATAAATAAGACAGTAATAGCTTGTAAAAGTAAAATCAATGAAGTACGTTCTGGGAAGCTATGTGCCACACTAATTGGCAGTCTTTTTACATTTCATTTTTTGCAGGGGAAAAAGTAAGGTCGATAAACTGGTGCGGTATAATTTGTCTACAACTTGAAATTGAACAGATTTGATAAGTTAATCGTAAAAAGTTAATAAAAAAGTTACCGTTTTTATAACTTAATTAAAATACCGTTTTTATAAGTCGTCAAAATCTTCTTTTATTTAGCTTTGAAACAATCTAATCATGCATAAGCAATTAATAAAAATATCAAATGTATAATTTATGAATACATTATTGACAACTGTTTTACTATTAAGTATAAAATATTTATTTCGAAAAAAGAGTATATGGTGAGCCGTCGGTATATAACCACTTGCCCATAAAATTATTTCCCTTTTTACGTTATCATTATCTGATCCCTTTCACTGTTACTTTGTCTGTCAGTGATTGCATTTTTCTTTCTTTGACAAAAGCACAGTAAACCGATCTTCAAGGTTCATTACTCGTCCCACTGAGAGCCTATTTAACTAACCAGACAAAATAGACTTCAAAATGTTTTGCTTGTCAGTGAAAAATGGACGACAGAAGAAAGAAAAACGAGGAATCTACCACAAGAACAAGACTAATGTTTCACAACTCACACTGTTGCAACATACTACTAGTAGAGTCATCACTCAGTTGATTGACTTCTCACTGGCCTGTCACACTTCATTCTACTAATAGACTGAACTGTCAAACTTACACCCTGACAGTCCGTCCTTAAAAAACCAATCATAATGTTCTCACTCTCTAGATAATTAGTTTTTCTTCTTTTCCATATACCTACTGCTCGTTAATTTTACCACTTCAGTTACTCATTGTTAACTACAATTTGAGGTAATAATAAAAAACCCAAGATTAATAAATAACCAGATGATTTGTCTAAGACGCTCTCTTAAATTAAGAGAGTTTTCAAAATGCTAAATGCTGATGACCATTTTAAGATTCTATTACGATTTGTTTCTTTTGTAACTTTCAATTTTTGCTTTCATAATAGATTAAGAGAAATGGAGTGAACTTGTTTCACTTTATTTTTATAAATTTAATAGAGAGAAAGATCAGGTAAGAGAATCACTGATGCGATTATGTTAAAGATTTTTTGTCTAAAAAGTGTTATTTTTATTTATTTATTTATTTTTTTTTTGCCAAAATACGTTTTAGATATGTGGGGACACTTTTTTCCCACCTGTCCTGTCTTTATTTCAACAACATTACTACTTTATTGTATTATTTCGTTCAAACAACAATGCAAGAAACCACTGCAGGGATGTTTCATTAGCTATTTTATACACACTGATGAATTATAAATCTTTCTAACAATTCAAACACGTATCCAGGAAAATTCCTTAAAATAATTTCCTCCATTTTTGGGAATTTTGTGGAACTACTACTACACATTGAAACGAAAACTTCTAGTGGCATTACACTAGACTCCAAGACCAATAATTAGTTTGATGTTAGTCCACGTTAGTTAGTTCATTAGTAAATATTCTGCATGTGCAACTAAGGTGTTATTTATATATCTGATGTTAGTTCAATATAATGTGTGTTAACGTAGTTAGTATTTTCAAATAGAATTAGTATAATGTCAGAGAAAATGTGAACAAAAACTGGTTAGTCGTTAGTTTGTTTATTAATATAATGTTTGCACAATATATTATATTAAAGTTAAAATTAATAAGAATTCATAATTAATAAATAAATAATTCATTCTGGGAAGCTATGTGCCACACTAATTGGCAGTATATTTTAAAATCTTTCATTTTTTTAATACACGAATAAAATTACAGATAAATTTAGCAATATTTAATTTGCGCAACCGGTTGATATCAGTCTGGGGCTAACTGGGGCAAACTTAACAATTTTCTTAAAACTACAGATATGTTATTATTTTGAAGATTATATAGGTGTAAATTGTAAATAAATTTATGTTTGTGCGCTTGATTTAGAGACCAATTCGCAAAAGGTCGAAGTTGAAACTCAGAAACTCATATGAAACCAAAAATGGGCTTATACGCCGGGGGAGAGTGACGTCNTAAGTTACATTAAATAAGTATATTAAATAAGTTACATTAAATAAGTATATTAAATAAGTTACATTAAATAAGTATATTAAATAAGTTACATTAAATAAGTATATTAAATAAGTTACATTAAATAAGTATATTAAATAAGTTACATTAAATAAGTATATTAAATAAGTTACATTAAATAAGTATATTAAATAAGTTACATTAAATAAGTATATTAAATAAGTTACATTAAATAAGTATATTAAATAAGTTACATTAAATAAGTATATTAAATAAGTTACATTAAATAAGTATATTAAATAAGTTACATTAAATAAGTATATTAAATAAGTTACATTAAATAAGTATATTAAATAAGTTACATTAAATAAGTATATTAAATAAGTTACATTAAATAAGTATATTAAATAAGTTACATTAAATAAGTATATTAAATAAGTTACATTAAATAAGTATATTAAATAAGTTACATTAAATAAGTATATTAAATAAGTTACATTAAATAAGTATATTAAATAAGTTACATTAAATAAGTATATTAAATAAGTTACATTAAATAAGTATATTAAATAAGTTACATTAAATAAGTATATTAAATAAGTTACATTAAATAAGTATATTAAATAAGTTACATTAAATAAGTATATTAAATAAGTTACATTAAATAAGTATATTAAATAAGTTACATTAAATAAGTATATTAAATAAGTTACATTAAATAAGTATATTAAATAAGTTACATTAAATAAGTATATTAAATAAGTTACATTAAATAAGTATATTAAATAAGTTACATTAAATAAGTATATTAAATAAGTTACATTAAATAAGTATATTAAATAAGTTACATTAAATAAGTATATTAAATAAGTTACATTAAATAAGTATATTAAATAAGTTACATTAAATAAGTATATTAAATAAGTTACATTAAATAAGTATATTAAATAAGTTACATTAAATAAGTATATTAAATAAGTTACATTAAATAAGTATATTAAATAAGTTACATTAAATAAGTATATTAAATAAGTTACATTAAATAAGTATATTAAATAAGTTACATTAAATAAGTATATTAAATAAGTTACATTAAATAAGTATATTAAATAAGTTACATTAAATAAGTATATTAAATAAGTTACATTAAATAAGTATATTAAATAAGTTACATTAAATAAGTATATTAAATAAGTTACATTAAATAAGTATATTAAATAAGTTACATTAAATAAGTATATTAAATAAGTTACATTAAATAAGTATATTAAATAAGTTACATTAAATAAGTATATTAAATAAGTTACATTAAATAAGTATATTAAATAAGTTACATTAAATAAGTATATTAAATAAGTTACATTAAATAAGTATATTAAATAAGTTACATTAAATAAGTATATTAAATAAGTTACATTAAATAAGTATATTAAATAAGTTACATTAAATAAGTATATTAAATAAGTTACATTAAATAAGTATATTAAATAAGTTACATTAAATAAGTATATTAAATAAGTTACATTAAATAAGTATATTAAATAAGTTACATTAAATAAGTATATTAAATAAGTTACATTAAATAAGTATATTAAATAAGTTACATTAAATAAGTATATTAAATAAGTTACATTAAATAAGTATATTAAATAAGTTACATTAAATAAGTATATTAAATAAGTTACATTAAATAAGTTACATTAAATAAGTATATTAAATAAGGATGATGTTTAAAATTGAGGCACCTAATGAAAAAAATAGCTTAAGCTTATCAATGATTCGACTAAGAATAATGAAATAATGAATATAGCCGCAAATTACTCGGAAGTACTGACATCGATGTACATTTTAGGGTTATATAATAATATATGTTATTATAAGCTGAAATAACATGGGATCAATAATTGTCTAACATTGTTTGATTTAAAACCTTTTGAATAATGCAAACAAAAAGAAGAATAATTAGTTTAAAGTTGGCTTTGAGAACATTAAAAAACTTAATATTATTGATTAATTTGATTGCAGGTATATTATTTGTTTCATGAAAAAGTAGCAAACAAGTTTTCAAAAATATCTATAACTAGTTACTTTTACTTCCTGGTAAAGGCTATGTTTCCATTAGGCACATCAAATATTAGTAGAATAAATATTTATTATTACTTTATAATAATTCTGTAATTTTATAATTATTAAATAATTATAAGATAAATATTAATAAATAAATAAAATACGATGGTGAAGAAAATATAAATTTTGAAAATATCTAATGTTACCTTGAGAAGAGCCTTTTTCTGATCAGAAGATATCTCATAGTGCTCCTGCTCAGGTTGCGAGGCTACTAGTTCAGGTTCAGGTGCAGCTTCAGGTTTAGGTTCAGGTTCAGGATGTGGTTCAGGTTGTGGTTCAGGCTTAGGTTCAGGTTTAGGTTCGGGGGCAGGAGCTGCGTAGGTTGCACAAACCACCAGACACCCCACCAGCACCAACTGAGATAGCCTCATGGTCTCAACTGTAACATAGGAAAACACGTTTAGAGTTAAAATTGTCAAGAAAATATTAAATTGGTTAGATACAGGAACATCTATGGAGGTTATCTTATAGAGGTGTATTATCAACTGTTTCCTCCTAAATTTGGAACTTATTTATTTTACAAAGTTTGTTTAAGCCTTCACAAGGCCATCTTCAAGGCCATGAAGAATAAATAGAGTCTGTTTAATAACATTGATTAGTGAGACTCACCCTTCACTGGTTAATTTTATTAATGTAAATCTGTTTCCTCCACATTTCGGTATTCACTGGCCTGTCACACTTCATTCTACTAATAGACTGAACTGTCACTTCTATATGTATAAGTTGTATCGTGAGGATGAATACTATGTATAATTGAATCGTTTGTATCAAGTGTGAGTCTGTGCGGTGTATTGATGACGGTCAAGCACACTTCACACTTCACACTTCACACTTCACACTGAGACTGGTCAGCGTGACCTTAACGTGATGCTCGGACGTGCTGACGCAACCATTACATCTGACCTAGTGACATAAAACCAGTTCTCAAACTCCACTTTCGCTGCCTCCATATTACCCCGCGTCTCTTGCACAATATCATAATCCAAATCACTAGTTTAACCCGCCATTTTACTATATATATGTTTATTTAAATATATATTAATAAAACTGACAGTTAATTAGAGATTATTTAGGTAAAAGTTGTGACATGGGAAATGATAGGTTGAGGAGCAGATCGAGTAGTTTTTTCTTGTGGCTTCAAGGTCGGGTTCAGTAAGATAACGACCTTGTCAAGGTCGTCTGTCTTTTCCAACGTCATCTTTAACTTTCCATGTCATTGATTCAGTTTAGCAGTATCCTGCGTGACGTCATCGCAACAATAAAACACATTTAGACTTTAAATACACTTGTCAACAGAGGCAATAAGACTTTTTCAGAGTCCTTAATTTAGTATCCTTTTTAATTTTTTGCAAAAATGCACTTAAAAAAAAACNTAAATAGAGTCTGTTTAATAACATTGATTAGTGAGACTCACCCTTCACTGGTTAATTTTATTAATGTAAATCTGTTTCCTCCACATTTCGGTATTGATAATGGCCTTATCATGGCTCAAATCTTTTAAAAATGAAGAGACAGTTTCTATATATATTGTGTGGAGCCTTTTTCGGGTAAAATAATTCGTTTACATTTGTTTAACTTGGTGCGTAGGCTTCCGCGGGTAGACTCGTTATAAACAGCTTGGTTTTCCGGTTAACTCAGCGTCACGAAGGGGATAAAGTTCCGACGTTTCGCTTCCACTACTGGAAGCATCTTCAGGGGTGTGGTGCATCGTGGTGTTTACTTGAAGCAACAACAAGACATACTGTACGTCTCGGGGTACTCACACAGTCACACGAAATACACTACGTCTGGTTTTTTCTATCATAAATTAATATTAGAATTTACCTGATTAAAAGTGTTTCTTTTGTGTTACATCTTCTACTTGAATTCATATTAGAATATCTTATTTTACAAAACATCTTTGTATCTTCATATCCATCTATAAAATGGAATTTAAGTTCATTCCAACATCAATTATCCAGTTCTATTTCCAGCAAAACTCTTAGGAAATAACATCACGCAAATATTATTGAAAAGGGAGATTATTATTTAAATTAATATTATAAAGAGAGAAAAAATTGTTTTTCTTATATTGGGTATTTATTTTTAACAAATGCAATAAAATCGTTACTAAAAATGCGAACATATTTATTCGTACGAAGGCAAATTAGTAAGATAATAATAATTTATCGCAAATTATACTTCATTAATAATGTCATAAATAATATAAGATTTCTTAAAGTTAATTTATGCAAATAATAGGAATAATAATGAAAATGCATAAAAGAATTGCATCTAAAGTGTTTATGTGTTATGACAAAACACTTTGACCTCTGTGTGTTGCATCGAGTCCAGCTGTGTAAAGTTCAGACTGACAGTTACAGCGCTCTCTAGCGAGTCTAAACTTAACTACAACCGGCTTCTTCTACTATTTCAACACGCAGTTATCTGTATTGGTACAATGCAATTGAGAATTCATAGTTTAAAAATAAACTATGAATTTACTTTCTCAAAATACGAAGAATATGATAACAAGAGCAAAGTATTGGGATATAGTAAAAGTCCTGTTGAGTTTTCTATTATAACAATCATCTTCTAATAGCTAATTCCTATAATAACACTAATAATTTAGTCACTTAATTAATTGCCACAGTTACTAGGTACGTATAATTTAAAAAAAAATATAAGAAACGTATAAGCGTTGGCAATGCGTCTTATTATAATAAAGATAATGATAAATAAGCTCAAGGAACTAAATCTGCTACATTAATCTATTTATAGACCATTTGTATCACAATGCTTAGTTATAAGACAAATTAATGTAATACAATTTTTTATAAAAATGACCACAATGAAGAATAATCAATAAAAAACACAGACAGGTTTGAGGCAACACAGACAAAATTTCTCATATAGATGATGAATATTATAATAAAATTTATTTTATAATATCAAATTTAATTTATTTATGAATATATAATACATTTAAATGCGTTCAACAGGTTTTAAAACAAATCAATTTCATAAATATCTTGGAAACTATATTTTCCCAGTAAAACAAGTTATATTGTTGGATTAGTATATACTCGTAAATGGACATTTATTGGAATTTCCATGAAAATGTATCGTAAAAATAAGTTCTCCTCGGTGGATAATCGAACCCGGGTCTCCCTCTGTCCCCGTTTAAACCTCTTTTCTTCGGACTTCTATCGACTTCTATCGTTAGATGCGTAATTAAATGGACTACATTCTAGAATTTTTAAATCACAATCTTAGAAGTGATTTTCAAGATTTTCTATTACGTTTTTTTCTATATTTTTTGGGGAGTAGCGTCCAAAAGTCGTTTGATTTCTAAAATTAATTTCTCGGTTTCGCTTCGGGTTATGATTTTTCTGAACCCTTATGCCAAATGACAAACATTTTTTCTAAAAATCACATTTTTGGACTCACAGGACCTCTATACGTATCAATTCATCAAAATAGAATTTTCACGCTGTTACAATTCTTTCTCTATATTTACAACGCATATGAGAAAGTAACAAATTGGAAAAGCTATTGATAATGGTAATAAGAGTGCTGATAAAGTACCAAGACTCGGTCCTCAACTGATAATAATTAAATATTACAGTTAAATAATATCTTTACATACACTAGTTTTAATAGAAAATTAAAATTATTCTTTACGTAACCTTTCATAATAATGCGAATCTGTTAAAAAATATTCTTGATTGACATGAAAAGTCCTTATATTTATCCTTACGTCTAAGATATAGGCAGATTAGACAAACGCGGAGATAAGAGTTATCATGCGACGCGGGGTTAGTTTCACATGCACGCGGTAATAGTTGCGTGTGGCTAATTTTGTTTGTATAAACATAAGCAGTACAATGATAGAGTAAACATTAGTACGGGTAATACATTAAGATGATTATTTGGACCTTGGTAATCTCCTTCAGCCGGCTTCCTCTGTCCTCCCTGTCCCGAGACTTTGACCCAATACAGAGAAATTTTAATCTCTTTCTAACAATTATATGTTAAATCGATAGTAAACGTAAATTACTATAATAGCTGTCTATCTTACAGGTAATTATCTATTTAACCTTATAAGCTGCTGTACTTAACTCCAGTCCAGTTGCTTATAATTGATTTTTAATATTTCAGCGCCATCTCTATTAGCATATTATATATTACAACTTATTATTAACTTTTTTTTACCTCAAAAACAGTAACGAGAGCAGCGATTGGAAAATGTCGCCTATTTATAGATTTAAGACCCTGTATGATTTACTCTTTTGATAAAATATTGTTCAAATTATAGAAACGTGTTAGTATAAATTTAGGATAAAACTTTTTTAACGTGAAGGGTAAATAGTACATTACGCGTCGAGTGTGGAAAGTAGCATTTTGCATGCGAGTGTGGAGTTTACACCCGAGCGACAGCGAGGGTAGTAAAACCACACGAGCAATGCAAAATGCCGTTTTCGCACGAGTTGCGTACCGTACTTTATCTACGATTGTTAGATTTAGATTTTAATAATAGAAAAAAATAATAAACTTCCTGTATGTAAGCTCGTATTTCAGTATTTCTCTTTTGATAAAGATGACATCAATTCGTTAGTTGTATTTTGTGCCGAATTAATTATTTCGGAAGGCGTATTATTCTCCTCATATTCTTCATAATCACTTAAATCACTCATTGATTTTCACAAAAAAACTCGATACAAACAGTTACTTTTATTAAATAAACATCAAATTAGTTATGATAAATGTAAACAAACTCGCTAGTCGTGTGTAAATTTGAAGAATTATTCTTCTTTTTTTCGTCACTAGAGTGAAAAAAAGAGGAATTCTTCTTCTTTTCGTCACTAGAGTGGAAAAAAGAGGAATGGTTCAAAACTATGAGACACGCATGCGCAATTAATACAGGTGTGTAAAGAATCACTTTCTACGAATCTAAACATAGATACAATGTTTATATTACGTATCAATCGTAGATAAAAACATAAAAGGGACAATTGCCATTAGAATGACCTCTGTCTCTTACAAAGTAGTGCGGCAAATAGCTACCTCGTGTCCTATAATGCGTAGTTTAATGATTTTATGCATATCTAGTCTAATTTATTTAATTTTTCTCTTTCAAAAATCATTTAATTATTTAAATGGATAAAATTGTCAATTTAGCAACATTTGATAAGTAAAGCCGGTTAAATTGTACGGGAACCATCTGTTGGCAGTATTCGTCAAACCGTCCAAATTTGTTAAAAACTAGATTCTTTTAAAGATATAAGTGTTAATATACACTTTGTGCATATGTGGACAAAAAGCCAATGGGATAAAAAAAATGAAATAGGACCAACAATTGAATATTTATGACCTGTCAACCAAATTTAACTAGTAGTTATTAAGATGTGTTTGTTCCACAAAAATTGTGGACAGCGATAAAAGCACGAGACAAAAAATTTCCGCTCATATCTGAAGGATTTTTAGTTTTCGAATTTTTGAATTTGGTGACATAAAAAATGCCCGGTTCTTGGCAACGTGCTCATAGGTTCCATTATTTTCGCTAACATCGGAAGCATTACATTATAGGATGAAAATTACGAGATAAAACAAATACACTAAACAGAAGTGATTAGGTTTTGGCAATATTAATTGCTTGCAATAATAATAAAATGGTATTTTAAGAAGCGATATTTCCTGTTGTAACATTATGCCTTACTTCATTGTAGCTTTTTGAATTCAAACATAAATTCTTCGTCTATGTTTCCACAATATTTGAAGGCCGTATTTTCATAGAATGTGCAAATATATGATAATGGTTTGGGCCAGATGCTTGGATAGTGGCGAACTCTAGTTGAGTTTTCAGCTATGATTATATTATTTAGCAGGTAATTCTGTGAAGTCAGAGGGAATGTAATTTCTCAGTCTCGTCAGGTATTTGAGTATCAGGTAACCTTTTTACGTAACAACGGAACTTCATTTTAGGTAATTTCACCTCTACCGTCAAGGGAAGTATAGTGTAGTGAGTATGGCACAGTGCCATATCAACTCATACCACATTCCAAGCACAACTGTACCACTTAGCAATCCTTCACTATATCCTACATCATAGTCCATAATAGTGAAATCATAGTAAAAAAATATTTCTTCAAAAACCAAACAACTGCGAACAATGTGTTTGTAGATCAATATTTAATTTAAATATATTTGGTTTTTGATGGGTGGAATTGTCCATGTCTATTAGTTATTTAATTGTTATATTTATTTTGTATATTATGTAAAATCATCATAGATTCAATACAAAAATTAATAATAATTTTAGTTTACGTTATTTTATACAAAAATAAAAAATAAAATAAAATAATAGGTAATATTGAATTTTTGAAAAAAAGTTGTAGGTTATCAAGATTCATTTTTACCAGCACTGCTACATATCAGACTATAATTGTGATACACAGGCTTACAATATAAATCCTCGATAGGTTTTCAAAATTTAACACCTTGCATAGTTATCAAGTTAAAAAAAAACGCTTTAAGGTAAAAAGTTATTAAAGTTTTGATAAAAGTTTATAAGTTAACACGAAGGGCCATGTTAGACAGAGGGAGACGAAGGTGTCACGTAACGACCAAATTAGTGAAAGAGTTAGATTTTTTTGTAAATTAATCAAAAACAATTAATTACTTAATTACAATTAATATTTTATATTCTTTGTTACACTAAATATTATAATATTATAATTTTATTACTCTGTTGATGATATATAACATTCTTTATGATATTTAAATCCTTTAGCATGTGACTCAGATCATTTATGTGTTCTATATGATATAAAAATTATTTTGCATGAAACCCAAATCATTTAAGTGTTTCAATTTTTAAATGTTTGGTAGTTTTATTACTACGGAAAGATTAAATTTTAAATAATCCAAATTACAATTATCAATAACTACGGGAGACATACAGAGAAAAATACACCCCCGCACCGGGAATCGAACCACGGGACCTCTGTTTACCGTACAGGTGCTCTTACCATCTGAGCTAT
>KZ651818.1:241766-254298 GCA_001010745.2 Gerris buenoi
AAAAAAAAGAAATAAATCGATATCTCGAGAACTATTAAGAATTGGGCATATGCTTACTCGACATTTTTTGTTCCAATTTGGCCATAGATACTAACCATGATGTTTGGCTGGTTAACTACCGGTCACCCTGTATATATATAATATTATATTGATATAGGTAATAATAATTACAAATATATTATGTTTGTTAGCATAATATCTGGTCTGTACTTAGAATTAAGAATTGCTATATTTAAATATAATAACTTCTGCCATAACTCTACCACAGCAAAAGATGATTTCCATGAAAATGTTCTACGTTTAAAGGAGTCATTTTTTTATGCATGCAATAAATGATTATTTATTATTTTTATTTATTTACCTTATTTAAATATTTTATATTATGATTATTACTTATTACACATATAAAACTGGCTGGATACCCGTGCTTCTCTACGGAGTGCTATTTTAATTTGATAAGTTTATAAATTACCATCAAGAAACATTTAAGTTATTTTACTATGCGACAATATCTAGATTATATTGTTCCCACTTATTTCTATACCCCCACCTTTTTGATAAGGTAATTTACAAATTTTCCAAATTTACCCCCTCCTAAATGAAAATATGGCAAAACCTCTTAAAGAGCTTTTTTAACGGCATGCATCGTGAAGGGATTCATTATTTTGACATTTGTACCCCGTACCCCTGTGCCCAAAATCAAAATTTCGCAAATTCCTTTCTTAGTGGGTGTCTATAATATGAACAGGGTATATCCTCAATATTTCAAGTCTCTCGGTTAATCAGATTTTGCTGTACGTTGACTCTATGTCAGTCAGTCAGTAAGGGCTTTGCTGCTTATAATAGAAGTAAGCAAGGTAGTCACTGGACTAATTCATCACGTTGCTACCTCCATGTAAACAGTCATATCCATATCATTTGTTACAAAGTAAATATTTGCACTTGTCATCAAAAATAAAAATTCAAATAAGCTTTAATTAAAATACGCGATAGAAGCGGTGAGGAAGCAATGTGCCACATTAGTTGGCAGACTGTATTTGCATGGCATTCAGAATTAGTTGTAAACACTTAACAGTATTCAGTATTAGAGTTGCTAGATGCGTTCAAGATATAAATTTCTTTTTAAATGATATTTTACCTTTTTAAAAAACTGATGATTTCTCGAAACCTTGAGGCTTTAGCAATGAGATACACAACCTATCAACAAACTACATCTATTTGTGATGCAACTAGAACCATTGAATTATAATTTAATATACATTTAGTTATCTTTTTGTCTAGCACTGTCGAGTATTATTTTTAATAAAGAGAAAGTAGTCGATACGTAACAAAATTCTAACGTAAATAGAAATATAATTTCGTATAATCCCTTATAAATGCTTATCAATATTATTTTTGATCGGTGTTTGTAAATATATCTGTATTTGTTCCAGTCAATTAGCTGGACACGTCTGCACGGAATCTGTAAGAAAACAAGAAAACAAGGTTCTCTTTCGCTAATACAAAGGAAAACTAAGCAATGAAGCAATTCTTCGTTATCACTGATAAGAGTCACGTTATCACACGACACATTCCTTCCCTAATTATTTCCTTTTATCTTTCTTGTCATTCTCAAGTCAAATATCTTTCTTTTATTTTCTTTTTTTATGAAATATTATAAAAACTTTTTTAAAAATGTATCCTTTCAAATAGATAATAAATAATAATAAGACGTGTGGTGTTGTTATCAGCAAATGAATTGTACAAGATTTACTAATTATAAAATAAAAGTGTTCCCACATCTACAAATTGTGGCACAATATCTATATTTCTTGGATGTTATTTTTTATAAGAATATTTGTCGCTGTGAAATTTTGATTTATCAAAAATGATCTTACCATGTTCATTTATCATTTTATAGTTGTATTTTTATATTGTTTTTTTAACTTTAAGATGTTTGATCATAAATTAATCAACGATATTGTTGAAACATCGCTCCTTCTTTTGCTTTATTTGATTATAATTGGCTTTAAAAATGATTTCTTGTTGTTTTGGGTTTTCTTGAATTGAATTATATAGTCCAAAATACAGATTGCATAAAAGTGTCTGACTCACGCATCAAGCTAGAATTTTGTGTATAAGTTAATCTTTTGGTGCCTTTTAAGAATATACGGTCGGCTAAGTTCGTCTGCGAGACATAGCTTGGCAATAGGCATTTGAAAAAAACAAACCGGCGGAGAGCGGCTATGTCCGGCAATTATGGTGGACAATGTGATTTTCATTCTCTTTACTACGGTACTTGAATTGTAAGAGAGAAATGGCTGCATTTGTAGCAAGAAATCAAATGGAAGGATGATGTCAGTGAGCAATGAAGTTGTAGAGCAAGTTAGGAGCAGGGTGGGGGGTCCATATCAATTATGATTCTGAGTACCAGAGATGAAACTTTTTGAGTTTTCCTTAAAATTTAACAATTTTTAACAATTTTATTTTTTTATATAATAAATTTATGTACGCGTAAACTTACAGTTTAAGTTCACTAAATCGTGAAAATCATTTTGAATAACCCTGTATTTATACAAAGGATATAAGAAAGTAAGGATATTTATCTTGAATCTCTAAGTGGAAGTTAATTTTTATTATGTAGGATATCTATGATTATTTTGCAGTACGAATGTTTGGTAACTGTACGTGCGTGTTGCCTGGTGGTTGTGTAACCGAGCCGGTGGTAGACTCTGAGGACGAACTTCTGTCCAGACGAGGGAGGGGACGACGCAATGCCGTCCTGACCTTTCTCTTGGACCTCCCAGGTAATTACGTGGCGTAGAGTCGCCTTCACGCGTAGCAACGTGTCATTCCACGTAAAACCTGTCATTTCTGCCTACTAAAGAGTTAAACTTTTAAAGGCTATAGAAGATTATCACTAGAAAATTACAAGTTTTAACTATATAAACAGCTGGTAAATGTTCACATCCTCGGGTAGTTAACTATTGTAATTAAAAGTTTATAGTTCCACTGTAATAATCAATTATCGAGGCGCTTGGAGTGTATCTTAGTGCACAGAATCTTATATTCTCATTAGATTATAAAGAATTAATTATATTTTTGATCAAATTATTTTTCTAATTATCATAATGAATATCGTTGATATAACATAACTTAATGAACGAAACTAGTTAATGCCCAGATTTCTAAAAGCTTCGTCATAATCAGAGGCGTATCTATAGCGATAAACGCGCCCACCAAAAAAAAACCATTAATTACACCCTCAGTTTAATACATACGAGTATATGCGCGTATGGAATAACTTTAATTTGTACTAGGGGGCTCCACCCCCTACTCGCTTCGCTCGTCAACCCCGAAAAGACATGGTAGCGGCCGCTGCGCGGCCGAGAGCGACGTGGTATGAGAAGGGAAGTAGTATAGTGGCTGAAGTANCTATACGCTATACAGAAATATACTATACAGAGGGGCCACATGAGAAGGAATCAAAACTATGTATACTTGTTGTATTTTAAAATTTAATGGAATTCAATTGCTGATTGAAATTATATTATTTATAACCTTCACTTTTGTTGTTTAAATGAATGCCTGAATAAACTCCACTAGTTCAGCATCTTGCCGCTAGAGAAAAAAAAACCTAGAAAAACTGTTAGAGCTATCAACTATATGCTATCCGTTCTTGTTGTCAAGAATCGCTCATCAGGGGCAACAACCGAATATGCCCCTAGGCCACCCAACTTCAAAATTTCAAATTGGAGTGTATATTTTTGATAGTATATTTGGATTAGACGGTAGAAAATAATAAACTTTACTTGAAATTTATTTTTCTACCTCCAATATTTTGCTCTCTTCAAGGGGGCAAAAATAGCAAAATAACCCTTCCTGCCGGTCTTCCTTTGTATCTTACATTTCCATATAAAGTCCATTCCGTGGATATTCCGGCCCATCTGCCCGTGTTCATTCTATTCTCGTGTCAAGCCCATTGCCATTTTTTAGGTTTCTGTACAAAGTACAAAAAGAAACCTTATACAACGGCTCTGTCTGTCTGTCCGTTGGTGTCTGTTCGTTGGATTGTTTCAGTCATAAACTACTATAGCTAGAACATAAAATTTGGCACACAGGTGCATCTCGGCATTTGAGATAACTGGACTCATTTTGGAGTTTTTACACTTAATATTTCAAGATGGCGGCCCGGCCAATATGACAGGTGACTAAAAAGGTTTTAGTTACCATGGCATGTTATACATCAATTTAAAGGTCTTGAAGTGTAGAAAAAGAAAATGCAACTATTACACCTGATAATTTTAACTAAATCGTCAGAAACCGGTAATTATCGTCTCACGTACTTACGTGAAGCGCGCCTTACTTGTTTAAAATAGCAATGGGCCAGCTGCGGGAACCTACAAAGTACTGAATAAAATGTAAAGGCACAGTTCCCCAGAAGACTATATTTTCAAAGCTTTGCGAAATATTTACTCTAAAGAAGTAGTTTTGAATGTATTTATATATTAAACCCAGTATTTCATATAGTATGTAAGTTATGGTGAAATGGGAAGACTTTACTGGGTTGTTTGCTTGTAGTTACTGGGGTCTGTCAAGTCGAGCTTATTCCCCACATCTCTCCATCTTGTGTAACATTCCAGCCTCCTTGGCATTTCCCTTCTACTATAACTCCACAACATTATAATCCCCTTTAACACATTTCTTTTAATATCTTCTATTTAATATGTATAAATGTGTAAAATTAGACAACATTATTTTGTCTAAAATATTAGGTGATATTTCATAATTCAAAAATAACCTTGACCCGAATCACAAATAATTTATGGGTTTTTTAAAAAATAAATCAATATTACCTATATAGTGTTAAAAATAATACAGATGCAAGTTTTTTTTAAGCATAATGATTCATCAGCGACATTTCTTCAAATTGCCCAAACTTATAAAGAAATAAAAATGTCGTGTTTTTAAAATGTCAATAACCGGTTAGGTAATTGTCGCGGGTAAACTGGTTCTTATGAGAATATAGGACCCGAGTATGTACATAAGAAAAGTATGTTTCCTGCTTCTCCGTAACGTTTCGTTCTCACCAGAATAATAAGTCGATTGATTATTTTTACAGGTAGGTTTTCCTCGACGCCACTCCGGCGTTAGTGTCGCTTGCACAAAACGATGAAGGTGTTGGTCAGCAGGTAATATTGCAGCGGTTTATCAGTACATTACTAAATTTCTAAAATATTTTTTGACAAATCTCTGACAATCCCCGCAACATATATGTTAGTCGACAATTCGTAAGTCAAGATTCTTCTGGACATAAAAAAATTTAAAAACTTGTTAATATGAGTTTTCAGTGAGATCCAGGATAAAGCACAAGTTGACAGACATGTTAACTAAACACAGAGTACATGTGCTGACCTCACAAAGTAGCGCAGTGACTTGCATTATGGCAGCTCCAGGATCTGAATCCTCCTCATCACTCTCAGCGATGGACGCTTGCAACTCTTGAAAACCCGTGCCTAGGAAAATGGAGAAGAGGAGTTCTCCGTGACTATCGTTAGAGTCGCGTCTAACAAAACTTTAGAGTGCATAAAATTTATAAAATAAAGAGGAATTTATGTATTTGAAATTAATGTATAAATGTGAGAATATAATAATGCTTAGTGACTTTTTTTTTTTTATATTTTTTTTTTTTATCATAACTAATTTTGAGCTTATAAAGTTGTTGTTTTTTTAATTTATATTGCAACTACATTACCACATATTATAAGCAATAATGATGACATACCTTTGATTGACTTGTTACACATGAAGTGAGAAACTGTCCATTGACAGTACTCACGGTATTACGCAGACATGATTATTACAATTCATTAAATGATGTTTAATAGGTGACGAGGCCACTGTCTTTTTAGGCGTCGAGGAGGGTAACCAGGTATGAATGGTGATGTTAGGTTGTGGATTAAAGGGTTAGGATGATGGGAAATCGAGTCATGGAATGATTTGTATCGGGAGGTGGCTAGGTCGCGTACGAAGGGAACTTTAAGGTCATTATGAAGGGTAAAGTTGGAGACATGAAAAGGAGCGTTAGTTATTCTTCTAAGGATTTTGGATTGAAGGGATTGGATGCGGTAGGAGTTGGAACGCTTGGTGCATCCCCAGAGTTCAATACCATATGACCAAATGGGCTTAATTATGGTGTTATAAATGATTAATTTGTTATGTATGTTGAGTTTAGATGTGTAGTGTAAGAGTCTGTGTAAATGTTTGTAGCGTCGGTTGCAGTCTTGTCGTTTAAGTTTTGTGTGGTGTGCCCATGTTAATCGCCTATCCTGGTGTCCCTATCCAGAGCTTATAAAGGAGCATTTTTTTATCTTCAATAATTTTTTTACTTCTATAGAAATGCGTTTCATACCACGTAAAATAACACTTTTGCTTTCGTTTCGGGCTGTCGGATTTTGCGTCAACACTTTTCTGAGGGACGCTCAAAGTAAGAAGTCTGATGCCGATCAAATTTGGACGGTATGTCGAAGATACCCACTGATCGCCCCAAATCAATTTAATCCACACATACCTTCCTCTCGCGCATGCGTATAATGTTATATTTAAGAACTAGTTTGCCAATTTGTGGGCTGCACAGCTTCCTCGTGTCTTATCATTGGGTCAACAGACACATGAGATTTGAATCTGTTTCGATTCCTAGTGAGGTAAGGCTTATTTTTAAACAATTTCATTTTGTGCAGACGGTTTAAATTAATAATATGTGGCCGTGTGTGGGCTGCTTCCCAACATCTATCGATATTAGATCAAAATCGGACGATTACATTTTACTTCTATGAAAATGGAAGTATGGTGATACCCTCCAAAACGTGATTCCGAGATCTCTGTGAAGGAGGGGTCTTTCGAACCTGGGGATATTATCATTAACATCAGTTTCATATACATATATATGTCTGTCGTACGTATGTATGTATACGTACGTAAGTTCGTTCGGAACTTTAAACCTTTATAATATCGCTTCAAGATATTGAATTGAGATGCGGTTTGCGGCATTTTTTTAGAACTTTTTTTCGGAAAAACTGATGGCGCGAACATCGTAGCTCACGACGTTTTGTAGCTACTGTCACTTAAGTACGACATCGGTCTGTCGACGATAAGTTCAGTAGGCTTTATTTTATTTTAACTTCCTTTAGGGTATATACGATACGTGTCCTATTATATGATGGATTGTACCTATACTTTTTGAGCTTAATCGGACAAGCGGTTTGGGAGATATTAGCATTTTAGTGTTTTTACTTTCATGAAAACGGGAGTAAATGCTAAGTTTTCTCTTGCTCACGTATTGACACCACAACATTTCATGGAAGTCATGTGTGGGATTCCCACACCAGTACTTAAGGTATAATTTACAATAAAAATATGTTTGAGCACGTACGGAAGGAATCGATATAGGACCTATGACCTGGCATTTATATTTTAATGACATAGACTGGCACGGGCGCGGCAGTTTTTAAAATGTGGTCGTTGGAAAAGATGTTAAAAAGCAAACCTGTAGATACGAGACCAAAAGTTTTGCTGCTGCTTAAAACGGATTCCTGTGCAGCAATTGTTGAATTCAAAGACAAAATAATGTCATTCCTTAAAATAAACCCAATTCGTTTGTTAAGCTTGGGAGCAAAATACAGAAAACTTAACATAACGGAAATACATAAATGTGAACAGAAATGAAAACGGTTAATATATAATTGTTATGCGTTAAAAACTCATTCTATCTTAGAAAATGTTTAAATATATCTTAGTTAGTAAGACTTAAATGAATTTACTGTGCGGCGAAATTATTCACCACAGAAAATGACCACAAACAGTCAATTTTATATTGTGTTACAGCCCTCACAATACACACAGCCAGTGTGGACGCAGCTTAAAAAGGTCACAAAACATCTTTTACTCTATTTAAATTTTTGAACAATTGTGCAATATGGGAATCAATGTTATTAGAGTAGCGGGTTCGTGTTATACCGGTTTTATTTCCTTAATGGTATTTTTAGAATGATAATAATAGTTGTTTTGTCTCAAAGTCTTTTTCTCGGTCTGTTCCGTAGTTTTTAATTACAGCTCTCGAGCCTAGTTATTATAGAAGTAGGCATTTATTATAGAACGTAGTCAGTGGGTTCCGTATTTTTAATTTGCAATATTAAATGTTTGATCATAAGTTATTCCCTAAATTTAAAATGTGTGTTTGCATGACATTAAGGCTAGACGCACACTGGGACGCACACTGGGACGCACACTGGGACGCACACTGGGACGCACACTGGGACGCACACTGGGACACACACTGGGACAGACACACACTGGGACGCACACTGGGACGCACACTGGGGGCAAAACAGTCTGGGTCCTAGTCTTAAGCCTTGTGCACACTAGTAGACATGTTGCGCGGTCTCAGAGACAATGTCTAGCGATTTGTCTATAGACATCGGCTAGACAAACGGCGTCTACGGTCTCGTTGCTAGACCGAAAATCGCATGTCTATGGTTTTCCATTCGAATTGGTAGACACGGTGCTACGGTAGTCATGTTGCGCAACGCGTCTACAAGTGTGGACGCTAGACCTAGACAATAGACGGTCTCAGGAGACGTCTATAGACACGTTGCGCAACGTGTCTAGTAGTGTGGACGCTAGACCTAGACAATAGACGGTCTCAGGAGACGTCTATAGACATGTTGAGCAACGTGTCTAGTAGTGTGGACTAGGATTTAGGCAGAGCTATGTCATCCTTGAGCTGTTCTACGGATGATTTTGATATTATTACTTCTTGGAATCATGTGCTTCACTAAGGATGATGTTATTTTCAATCTATCGAGGAGTTTGTAAACTATAATTAAGAAACATTTTTACAAAGAGAAAATATCTAGATGCCACAGAGCTTCCTCAATTGGAAAAAGAGTTGTGAGTTACAGATTCAGTTAAGACTTAATGTCCCCGCGCCACTGTCGCAGAAACTCACCGTATGTCAGGGAACTCAGACGGTCCTGTGCGGCTCGGCGGGCCCAGCTTGTTTGTCGACAAGTTTAAAATCTACGACGCCGCGCCACGGAGCCCAGGCTCGGCCTTCTCGTGTGTATCTTTGCGCCGAGCTAAAGCTTTTACATTCTTAAAATGCCATATCTTAAATACTACTCGCCTCCGAAACTTACTGGAAAAGATGCAACATCAATCCATAAGTACCTACTTTCAAAAGTGGCGTTTTTGTCATTTATCTTCAAAAACTTTAAAAATAATCGTAATAGTAGGGTTTTCTGGACGGCTTCTGAAGGTCTCGCAAAGTGATCTCGCAAGTCTGAAGGTCTAGTGGTAGTTGTATTTTTTTTATCCTCCATTTTGAAAATAACTAAATAACGAAAAAAAAACATAGAATTTCTTCTATATATGTTCAACAGTCTGTTACAAAATCTTACCCTCTCAAACATTGAAAGCTAATAAAGAAAATATTGATTTTGAGAGTTTTCAAAATCTATTTGTCGTTGTTCTGTCTGTGCTGTGATGAGCCTGAAATACTGAACCGATTTAGATGAAATTTGACAAGTATGTTCAATGGGATGTTATAATGGCTCAGGGGGATGATTTATATTTGTATATCGTTCTGTAAATTTTGATTTTACGCTCAATGATAATTTCATATATTTAAACACTAACAACAGAATCGACCGAACATGCGAAATGTTATCGTATGTGGTATATGCGAAAGTTTAGTACCAGTTGTATGGTATTATTATTTATATAATTTTTTTGTTGGGAAACAAGAAAAAAATGATAAAATCTGTAAATATTTGCCAACAATCGGAAAAAAATAACAAAAAAAACCCTTTTCAAATGCCACTAATTGATTTCATCATCTTAATCTCGTGTTTTTATCGTTTTCTTTCTTCACAAAAGAGCTTAAATATTAAATCTTTTAATTCCTTTTTTTCTAAGATATATTTTTATTAATTATGCATAGTTTAAGATAGAGAAACAGAAAGACGGAGGAAGGAGAGAAATATGCATAATTAGTTGACAGAGCGAAGTAGTCGGAGTGCGACTGTCGCAACTTGCTCGGCTGTCGAGACAAGTTAATGAACTTTCTAACAGCGCGACGCTGTAAGTTCCTTTATCACGTACTGACCAGTCGGCTGTTTCAACATCTCCCTGTAGAATTAAGCCTTGTATATTTTATTGAATCTAACCACTTGTATCATTTAGATTTATTGACTGTTCATCGGATGTCGTGTTCCTACGAGAGTTAGTTCTGTCACAGGTGTTTCCTCTTATTTGTTATTGGATTCTGTAAGCTGAGAGATGCAGAGAAGAGGAATGGAAAGAACAGTGTCAAAATGCAGCATTAAATATACAAAACCATTATTTTGTGAAGACGTTGTTTTGGTTATTCTCGTTTGATATTTTAGACAGTGGACATTATTTATTGCTAAATTGATACTTTTATTCGAGTATTAAAAAACAAAACAATTTGACCCCCTCCAGACAGACAAGCGCAGGAAATTATAAGGGTTCACATTGACAGTTTTGTTTAAGGATGAAGAAAATTAATTAATTTAAAGCTAAACCCGCTGCACAAAGGTAAAATTATATATGTGAATGAAGCTGGGTTTTTAAGATTTGGACTAATTTAGCCGCACTCAAAGTAAAGCTTTTGCGGCTATTAAATAGTTATTTATGCACCTAGGGAGTAAAGTAAGCCATTATTCCCTGAGCGAAAAAGTTGGTTCTTGAGGCGAAGCCGAAGGAACCACGGTCCCTAAATCCCGAGGCGAAGCCGAGGGAATAACGCTAATTAGCTCCCGAGGCTAGGCCGAGGGAGATAATTATCGGGACTGGAATAATGGCCCTTACTCACGAGGTACATACGATATTTTATCTCCAGTAGGAAGTAAATACACATTTTCGTTCATTACACAGTTTTTATTTATTATTTTAATAAATAACAATAATTATTAACACTTTTAATAGGAGATATAGAGATTCAGTATTAAAAACAAATAAGAATTGGAATTAAACTCAAATAGAAGGTTACTTAGATGCAGGTTATAAACATGGTCGTAAAAGCAGTGACGCCAACCTGATTTCAAAAACTTCATTACATTAACCATTCATTTTCTACTATTTATAAAATAATTAAGTTGATATCTTTACTTTTTCGTCCTACTTTACTTTTTTGCCCTACTTTTTACTTTTTCTCCCTACTTTTTGATTCAGGGATGAAAACACTTACTTTAGTCCCTCTAAACTCTAAACTAATTCAAAATCATAACTTTTTTTCCCCTACTGGAGATAAAATTTATTTTTAAGTTCGAAATAAAAAAAAGCATTTGTGCAACGTTTTCTTGTAATTAATATATAATTTGAATGCTAGACCACATGGTTTTTATAGTTTAGTGTTTCTTTTATGTGTGTAAATAAAACAGTATTTTTCCTTAAAAGGGTTTTTTTGTTTAATATAAAAATATAAAGAACAAAACGGACCCTGAAAATAAACATTACTTCAATCTTCCGAGACCAATTTCTTGAAAGATTGTTTTCTACAAATTTGCAAGAAGCGATTAAAATCACTGAGTGTATTTACTTGGGTAGATGCCTTGGTAAATTAAGTACAAGTTTGCACAATCCAAATGAAGCCGTAGTAGCGCTGTATAAGGGCATCCAATCTCCCACACGCGGGCTTATATTTGATTCAATACTGCATCTAAAGTGTATTGAAACTCAAGCCTTATAGAAACTATCTAATAGAACACTGATATAAGTGATTACACGGTGTGGCTTGCTCACAGCTAATTTGCTCTCCCTATTCACAGATTGGGTTACCTGAAGATGTAATGGCAATCCTTGCGAAACGTCATCTCGTGTCAGGAGTTCAAATCACGTTCTTTTTGCACTAACCCGTGTGCATTTTATAATCGTCCGTATAATAAAAGTAAATTTATTCTACAGATGAAATTGTCTATTTACGTGAAATAGACAATATGAAAGTATTTACGAATTGGTATAAGAATAATAGTGTTTATGTTTGCAAAAGAGGTGAACCGTGGGTCTAAGTAACGGTACAATGTAAATGTCAAATTTAATAGTTCGTCCTATTCACTTCATCTTAACTGGGCGCCCTTCACCGCTTTATTATTCATGGAGGTTTGATGCCATATTTATTTTTAATTTTAATGAATAAAAGTGTTAATTATCAGATAAAAAAAATCCCGTCAAGTACTTTCCAGAAAGCTACTAAAGAGATAAAAGTTCGGGCATAAATTACATAAAAATTCATATAGGTATCCTAAATTATTTTTTTTATTTCTTATACTAAAATATGTATAAAAAGTTGTACATTATAGAGATGCAAGATGTGCATATTATCCTTAAACATCTTAGCTATGCACTTATTTAGTTCTTTTAGGAGTAATGGCTATCACTTTAGAAACATGATATATACGTATATGATATGTATTTGTCTATCTTTTATATTTTTGTCTATATTTTATATATTTTGTATTGTCTATATTTTTAA
>KZ651818.1:254312-278929 GCA_001010745.2 Gerris buenoi
ATACTGTGTACTAATTTTTTTTTTATTGTTTATAATTTGTGTTATCTAGTTTTTAAAGTACTGTTATATTTCAACTGACTGTACGAATGTATTATATTCTATTTTATGTATTTATTTAACAATTGTCTTTTGATTGATTAGTATGCTGTGTTTATAGCAATCCTTTAATGAAGGACAGCTCCATTTTGTACTTTTTGTCAATAAATTGTGTCTCTCTCCCTTTAAAATGATAACCCACTCAAAAATTATAAAAAAATAAAAAAATATTGCGATGGTTTCGCAATTGCTCGCTGATAGAAGAAATTTCAAGTTGCGATGTTTGCATTGCAAAAAAGGTTCCCTGTTTTTGGACAAAAAAAAAGTTTGACTTGTATATTAAAGTTTGAATGTACATTATTATTTGTTTTACAACTTGTATATTAAGAGATTTGACATCTCTAGCTACAATAGGTCCGGAGATGATTTAAGATTCGACGGACGGACGGACAAACTATCATAACCATAAGGTTTTCTAGGGTCATCTCAAAATACTAAAAATTAAATTATTAATTAAAACTGAAAAACACCTCAATTTTCAATGTGATTCCCGAGCTCTAGGTCTCAATAGTTTTAACATTTCAAAAACTAAATATTGGGCTAGAAAATTATAAAAATGTTAAATTAAGTAAGTTGGAAAAAATACATAAGAATTTAAAAACAAAAATAAAATTCTAGAGCTAATAGTATCTTGAATTTGACAATTCCTATGCAAGTATGCACATTCCACACATTATATAACTAAGAATATAAATTCCTCATATACATAGTGAAACTAAATTTAATTTCTATAATATCTAGTTTAATTCATTTATAATGAAATATTAATAAATTGTTCAAGTGGTTGTTTACATTTAGTTTTTTAGAAAAAAAAATATTTGTTTTTAAATATCTTGGAAAATAATTTTTTAGAAAGAAATCTACTTACACAGTCAATTTTATATTAGAATACACTACATTTTAGATCTCTTTAATCAAAATCACCCAAGCCGTTTTTAAGAAATAATTTTATTCAGTGTTTTTTGGAGGCAACGCCCCCGAATTTAGAGCTAAAATTAATTTCTTGATTTCATATCGGAATATATTTGTACTACGTTTTTATTAGCTTGCTTTCTTGTTTGTTTCTCCAGTACAAATCTTGCAATCGATTTTTAACTAACTTCCAGAGTAGCTAGACATATGAAACATTTAGAATAGCGCAGAACACGATGACAATGCTTTAGTTTAATACTTTTAGTCATATTTCAGCAGAATTTAATTAGTTTTCAGCAAATTTTGATGTACGGAAAGTTAGTTCGGGAAAAATCCGCAAGGTATTTTATTTGTTTTGACATATCCATATTTACCTACACTCTTCATTTTGACGGGTTTAATATTTTGACAGAAAATTTAATAACGTAGTATGTAAAAAGTTATTTTTATCTTGTAATTATTTTCTTTATGTACGGCGACTTCATTGAAATCGGTCCAGCTGTTTAGGCTCTACGCGTGAGTAGAGACTGCAGAAAACAGAAAACACACAGCAATTTTCTAAACAACTTTTTAGGACTGAAGAAACCTTAAACGTCTAAATATATCACACTCTCAAAATCGAATTCACCACAATGTAAAATCTTAATTCCCGCTACATCACCATACTTTTCCCTCTATATACACCAAATACACGAGAAAGTAAAAACAAGGGTTGTGCAAACACGTTTGTAAATTAATTGATAAATCTGACAATGAATCAAAAAATACATCAATGTCAAAATTACCGCCGTTAAAGAAATTACAAACGGGAATTGCCTTCTGAATTGAAATTCTTCTTTAATTTTTCGCTGTTCATTAGGAATAAATCATTTCTTTTCAAAATTCTAGAGAATAACAGGTTGATTTATCTATAATAGTTAGCAGGTCCGGAGGAATCATTACTGCGTTTAATTACAATGCAGTGTAACCTTAAGGATCATTTTGGTTGGCAAGTAATTGTAATATCTTCAAAAGTTAATGCAAAGTGCAATTTAATAATGGTGTTGTCCGTGAACTAAAAAAATATTAAAAGTAATCAACGAGAAATTACATCGAATATTAATTTTATAGTACTACTAGATTTGAATACATTCTATTAATTTTTAGAAAAAAAAGTGTAGATAATACTGTAATTTTATAATGTATTATGTTTAATAAGAACTAGTTTTTAATTTGGTTAGAAGGTTTGTAATTATATTGTAATAATTAAGTTTGGCACGAGTGTAATAGTTGTTTGGTAGCTATATTTCGTCGCATGTGTATCCAATGCATTTAAAATCGTGTTTTTCTTACAAATAGTTTATTCGCTGTAACCTTCATTCAAGTATTTAGAGTTATAATACGCGAGAAAGCCATGTACCACATTAATTAGTCGATTTTCGTTTTTATTATTGTTATTAATTATTTTACAAATACAAAATCGTTTCGATGTGCATTAACTAAAAGAGAGTGTTTTAAGTAACTTAGTTAGCCTTGTAAACGAACAACGATGCCATCTACCTCCAAACGGACATAAGTGAAAATACATCTAGCGGTCATCAGCTTTAATTAAATGTAATGAACGCCTCCTTAAATCTGATTCTTAATGCTAAAGACTGAAGCCTAATCAGAAGTAATTAAACTTCCCCTATATTCCTGATTTCACACATCCTACATCCTAATATTTCTTTTTCACCTTTCTACTGATGTAGGAATGAGGGCAAGGACGTAACAAATCATTTGTAAAAATCAGATTCTACGAGAAGTAACGTTCCTTCTAAACGCTAGTATTATCTATTTTAAGATAACTTCTTTTTTTTAGGATTATTAGTTTTTTTATACATAATTAAAAAGATAATTGATCTAATAAGCTTCTGTAACTCTCGACTGATTTAATCGTTAACTACCTCACGATTCATAAATAATTGAGATAAAGATTAAATAAATTAAATTAAAATAAAATAGAGATGTGAGAATCCTGATCTGCCTTCACCAGAGGAAACTTAAATCAGCTGTTATCATTATTATCACATCAAACGTTTAAAGATTACTGAAATTATATGATGATGATGTTACCTTAGCGATAATCAATAATTGATAGATAATAATAGGATAATCAATGACAGATAAATTATCTTATTAGATGTCTTAAAAACTTCAAGATTTTTATAATTGCTTTTTTTATGTGGTGTAAACCATAAACAATAAAATTTATAAGAAGAAGTATTATGAACAAAAAATACACTAAAACTTTCAATATTGTACATTGTTTCTTATTACTTATTACATTATTAATTTGGATATCAGCTTATCATCGGGACGGTTGGGGAGATTGCGTATAGCAGAGGAAAACATGCCAACCGGTGACAGCCCCCCCCCCCCCAAGTCAGAGGGGCCTCTCCCTTAATACTTATTCTTTTTACCTACAATATAAGTACAAATTTTCAAATCTTAGTAAAATTATGTTAAAAATATCACAATTAGTGGTTGAACTAGCCTATATACGGGGCATCATGTATAGAAATGAAAAAACCTGGCACATATAATTAAAGTCTTTTCTATATATTGATAAACAAAAGCACTAATTATGGATTCTGCTTCATTTCATAAGTTTTCTCTTAATACAATTACCATCTTCAGATCTCTATTTTGAGACACAGCTGTATACAGGTCGATTTTGGGAATCTTGGGTGTATTTATCTGTTGAAGATTACCTGGGCTTCGATGTAACGTATCTGGTTTTTCAAAAGAGTATGAAATGAAAAAGAATACATAAATAATGCAATTTATATCAATATATAGGAAACACTTTAATTATGTATGCATTATATTTGTTAGTTTTTGCATTTATAAACTTGATAACCCATATAGGCTAGTACAACCCAATTAGTTTCATATTTTATTTTCAATAACATAGGCACCAAATATTGGGTCGATTCCAACGATTTTAAAGTTTCGTCAAAATTTGTCCAGTAGTTGAGGCTGCAGGCGTCTGCACACACACATGACTGACGACAGACAACCATTTTTTACAAACCACTTTTTTGGACTCAAGGGAGCTCAAAACGTGTAAATCCATCGAAACTTTAAAATCGAATTTTCGGACCATTCCAATACTTCCTCTTAATATGAGAAAGTAAATAGAGGGGGGGGGGATAAATAAATTAGACAATGAAGTGTCTTGAAAACATAACATAATTAAAGTATACGTGGTAGGAAGCCATAAATATGCCATGTATCACTAGCAGAGTATTTTTAAATTTGATCTATTCTTTTTTTTCGTTTGAAATATTAAAAACAACCTTCTCGTGCGTAATTGAACCTAATACATAATTGAACTTACCTGAAAATGACCTCCGTGTGAATCAAAGCATTGCAGAAGTAAGTGCGTCACACCTACACGATAACTACCTGCGTCGCTGTCTTACCTGCAAAATAAATAATAATCCACAACTTGACCCAGTTTACATCAAATAATAAATTTAAAAACCGTTTAAATGATAAAATGCAACAAAAGCCTACTGAGGTGTGAGACGGATTGTTTTAACGGAGCCTTGGAAATACTAAACCCACGCTTTCAACCAGAAAAACTATCTTACCTTTCCCTTGTTACAACATAATTATTTTATAAAAACAAAAACTTATTCTTAAATTTAATTTAAAGTGGGCGATATTAAATTACTTTATTGGAGCACAATTACACATATTAAATGTGACTTTATACCAAGCCTAAGAACAGTGCGAGTTGTGCGTGATACAGACAGACACGCAGGTTGAAAAACAGACAGACATTCAGCTAAAAACCACTTGAATGGTCTTAAAACCACACAAATCGGATAATTGCATTGAAATTTTGGTTTCGGATTCTTGAGAAAAAAAAAACTTTTTCTTTTAAGGAAAGAAGAAGTAAAATGGATCCCCAAAATAGGTTGAATAATTTGACTCCAAGAGTCTCATAGCCATCACACACTACTCACCAGATATTTGTAAGAGCTTTTATTTAACTTGCAATGTTGTATGTCTGTATGTCTGTATGTTCGGGTCAAATCTGCAATCATCATTCACCGAATGAATTGAAATTTTGCACAGACGTTTAGTTTTCAATGCATGGTTAGCTAAGTAATGTCATTCTAAATCCAAGATGGCGACCTAATTATTTTTTAAGCATCCCCATGATATGGGTATCAAATGAAAGGGTTTGCTGAGAAAATTACGAATTAAAGCTTGTTTTTAAAAATATATATATTTTTAAATCAACTTATTAATAAAACAAAACGACACTCGGATTTTCTGCAAATAATATTTTAAACGAATAAATTTAAATACACCCGAGCGAGGTCTTTTACTGGAATATTGTTTGGCCACACTGTCGGATCGAGGTCACAAATAAAAGGTGGTAAATTATCCAAAATGATTTTCATTTTTTTGGTTGTTATTCTAAACTGTAAAAAGACATTAAATATAATTTTAAGTCTGAATCGATTTTCTAACAGATCAATACTATTAAAATAATGATGCATTAAATATTTAGAACATCTATAATTATAAATAATTCGCCCCTATAATTATACTAAAGTATATAAAAGGTGTTAAATCTAAAGAAAAGAATCAATTACTTTGTTATAAACTATATATAAGGATTAAGTTACAAGTATGCTGATTCAAATTATATCCTTGGCTTTGTTGCATAGTTATAATTATTATTTTTATATTTCAAGAATTCGCAATTATACGGGATAAAAACTATCTGGAGAGACTTCTGGAAATATTATATCGTGTTGAAACTAATTCCTTGACGATTTTGAAGGAAATAAAAAACAAAAAACTGATGTTCTGTACAAGGTTATAAGGGTGAATTAAAAGCTTATATTTGCGTCAAATATATTTAGCGTACGTTAAAATTTCATTTTAGTCTTATGTTGCCTTCCATTAAAAACATTTTCACTTTCTCATATAAATAGAAAGAATTATGATGGTCTGATGGCACTACAATTCGATTTTGATGGTTTTACATGATTTCAAAAAAGTGTTTTTTAAAAAATGTCCATCTGTCGTAAAAAAATGTCCATCTGTCGTAAAAAATGTCCATCTGTCGTAAAAAAATGTCCATCTGTCGTAAAAAATGTCCATCTGTCGTAAAAAATTTCCAAGACGCGTGGAGCCGAAACTACTGGCCCGATTTTGACAAAATATGCCCCATGTGATTAAACCCTGAGGTGATATGAATTTTCGCTCTATATTTAGGGTTGGCACCCCCCAAAAAACTTAAAAAAAATTATTGTTAAAAAACGGTTTCGACGAATTTGATTAATAATTCTAAAATTCTAGTTCATTTACATACGAATCTAACGATATAAGACGTTTTCCCGGGAAAAATCTAGTTTCTGTGATTTTGTTGAAAATCGAAGATAAAAAGCAAAAACCACGTGTTAAACATATTTCAAATTTAAATAATATATATTGACTAGGCATCGCGTGGTTTTTATCATTAAAGTGATTTTACGGCAATAAATATTTAATTTGAAGCAAATTAATAGTTAATTTTGATGAGTGTATAGTATAGTAGTCATGATTCGAGTAGATGGTAGTGCCGGGTCGAACTAAAAACTAGAATAAAAGCGGCAGATTTTGATTTTGGAGGAAACAATGTACCAATTCTGTTACCTTTGAACAAAACAGCTTTATATGTCGTAAATTATTTTATCAATGATCCCACATTCTAATTTCGCCAGGCGTTTTTAAACAATATTTTCTATTCATGGAATTAATTTAAAAAAATGTACGTTTTGAGAAATATAGATTTTGATTTTAAATTATTCAATAAGTACATATTTAAAATTAATTCCATGAATAGATAATATTGTTTAAAAACATCTGACAAAATTTAAATGTGGGATTATATGGGTTCATTGATAAAATTTTTAAGACTAAACATGTTATGCTTTTAAATTCGCGTTCGTAGAGACAGACCGACAGACAGAAAGGCACATATCAAAATTTGTTCAGGAGGGCCTTCTAACTTCACTTGGAAGCTTCTATAGGAGGGTTCCTAAAAGTGGGTTCTCAGTCTCAGCGTTAAAACATCTATATAGATAACAATATATTATATCTTAAACTATAAATATAATATCGTCAAAATAAGCCATTTTAATTCCTTAACACCCCAATTACACAAGAATTCATGCTAAAAGCAAAATTTAACTTTTTTCATCAGCTTATAAGGTTACATAAATTCTAAATTTACCCATATTTTAATCAAACTCGTCGAAATTCATTCGTTTGAAGTATTGAAACATGTTTAACTGTAAAAACAGTCAAACAAAGACTAAGTCTAACTTTCTCATTCTCTTATCCCGCACTGGAGCCATAAAACATCTTTACGAGTTTATAATTACTTAGCCTAGTGTTTTCCATTTATTAATTTTTGTATGTTCATTTATTTATTATTAAACATTTCGTCAAAATTTATCATAAAAATAACTTCTCCTGTGCGGGGAATCGAACCCGGGCTCTCTCCATCCGCGTTTTAAACTATTTTTCAAGAACCAGATTTTTCCCGGAAAAAACGGCTATATCGTTAGATTTTGAAATGGGCTACATTTTAGCATTTTTTAATTAAAATCGTCAGAAATATTTGGTCGGAAAAAACAGTTGGCCCAGTGTTTTCCATTTATTAGTTTTCGTCAGTACATTTAATTATTATTGAAAATATTATCAAAATATATCATAAAAATTACTTCTCCTGGGCGGGGAATCGCTTGATTCGTATTTAAACGGACTACATTTTTGGGTTTTTTTTTTTATATCAAAATCGTGTTAGAACTGTTTTCAAGAGATTTTTTTTTTTTCACGTTGTTTCCAGAGTCTTTTAGGGATAGCGCCCCCAAAGGTGGAGCTTAAATTCATTTCTCGATTTCTCCTCGGGGGTATGATTTTTCTGAGGATGTATGCCATATTTCGTATGCCCAGTAGTTTAGGCTCCAGGCTGCACAGACAAACGAGAGAAGACGAACAGAAAATTTTTAAAAACCACTTTTTTGGACTCAGGGTATCTCAAAACGTGTAAATCCATCAAAATCTCAAAATGTCATTTTCACGGCATCACAATACTTTCTTCTTATATGAGAAAGTAATAACGTTATTATGGTTTGTGAGGCGTGCCAAGGTCTTATCACTGTATCACTCTCTTATCTCATCCAATCATCACGCGATATCACATATTCATTTAACCAATTATATCTTTCGAAAAAAAAAGTCAATAATCATTTGTCGGTAATCTTCGTCAGGTATTTCTATTTATTAGATTCAATGACAAAATCATCAGCATTGTCTACAGATTATATAATTATATACTAATCGAGTTGCTTAAAAATCATGCAATATTAAACATCCATTTTTTCATAATTTTTTTATAATAGCGTTATAATACACACAAGTGATTATACACGGGTTTGATAATCACTGTGATTGTGACGCTAAATGAATGATGAATGGCCTTTGATTGATCGCATTCTATACGATACATTACGTCTGCTTAACAAATAATTACCCAGATCAATTTATCCGTATGATCTGATAAAAAGAATATAATAGTACTAAATTAGTTTTTTTCGACATTACTATATGAACTACTGACGTATTGACTAACTCACCAAAATAACTAAATACTCTTTGTATTGAAATAAAATAAAAATTATTACACCGGTTATCATCATATTAAAGATAAGGAGTGATAAAAATGTCCACCCGCACCGAGAATTGAATCGAGAATGCCTTTGATTATGACAATATTTTTCCACAAATGTTCTAACAACTGATCCACTGTTGCGAGTTCAAGTTTCGAGTCCCATTTTGATGGGATCTTTGGATGATCTTATTAGATGTTTCTATATTTTTTCTCTTCGGCAAAATTTTATGTACATTTATATATTGTACTGCAATTTCCTCGCGTTTCCCTACCTTTGTTTCTAGTGTTTTTTTTTATCCATTTGGAAGGTATTTAGCTCCTCTAAACGTATTTCTCACCCATAAAAGAAATGTTTTTTCAAACGCAATAAATATAAAAATAGACTGCCAATTAGTGTGGCACATAGCTTCCTCGCATCCTATCATGTACTTTATTGAGTATTAACATTAACATAATATTACTTTATTGCTATATTGTTTATTGTTGTAAAAACTATTAATATTTTTTAGCGGTCTTTAACAACCTTTAGCAGTGTCGTTGTTGGTTTTACTAAAAAATTATATTTGAAAAAAATGTTTGTCTTATTGAATAGATGAAATTTGATTTTTTCCTGACCTAAAATTCCAAATTTTAATTTTGAAGTTCACGTTTACGCAAGCGTTGCACGTGAACGCTTGAACGGATAACGTTCTCCAACGAACTTGTCCTGGGCATTGGTAAAATTCTACCAAATTTCATTAAAATCGGTCGACATTTACTCAGGTAGTCGTCGCACGTTTCAAGATTCGCAGACACAGACCGACAGACACGGAACCAAAAATGTTCCCTGATGTCTGAAACGGATTTCTATCTTGGAATTTTTAAAATCGGAGACATAAAACTTTTTCGTTCTCAAAAGTGAGCACAACGCTTCCGTTACTTTCGGCAAGCTCGGAAGCAAAATCGGTCCGATAAATCCAACATAATTTTCTTATCTATATATAAAATCCAAATACCAATCACTGACTCACTGACTCACTGACACATCACGATATCTCTGAAACCACTGGACCTACGACCATGAAATTTTGTAGGTGTCTTCCTCTTACCTCCTAGGTGCTCGCTAAGAAAGGTTTTAAAAATTCGCCATCTTGATTCAAGATGGCGGCCATTTATTTACAAATTTCGACAAGACGATACCTCCGGAACCAATTGCACTAGAACCTTGAAATTTAGAAGTTAGCTTCCTTATATCAAATTAGTAACTTTAGATAAATGGTTAACCAATCGGGCATTTTGATTTAAGATGGCGGCCATACATATATAAAAGTCAACGAATGTATGTTCTTTATACAAATCTACAGTTGTAGTCAGATCTTGATGTAAATTTGCATAATTGACCTACAAAGCAAGGGGAAAAACACTGACTTCATGAATTTTCGAAATTTAATTTTGGTACACAGGGGTACGGGGTACAAATGTCAAAGTAATGAATACGCTTCATGATGCATATCGTTGAAAAGCTCTTTANTGTCTGTCTGTCTGTCTGTCTGTCTGTCTGTCTGTCTGTCTGTCTGTCTGTCTGTCTGTCTGTCTGTCTGTCTGTCTGTCGGCCAATATTTTCAAACCGACATATCTTAAAAACTACGCGTCCTATTTTAATAAAATTTGTTTGGTAGGTCACAATGAGGTTATTGATGATCCCATAAAAGTTTCAACCTTCTGCGCTCATTTGTTGCTCTTCCACATGCGTACAAAAATACATTTATACCTATTCATTTACACCAATAGCATCAAAATTATTTATCTCATTTGTATGAAACTTTTATAGTTAATCGAAAGTAAGCCGTACATAGCACCAGCTTAATATGCACCGTCTGCGCTCTTTAACTTTTGCTAAATTGATACTTTAATTAATGTAAATAGTCAAAACGGAGGAAATGAAAACAAAACTAATGAATTAAAGGACAGACAAATGTATGGTTGGAACGATTGGAAGGGAACCGAACATACATGGAACTAGACACTGGAGCAGCCGTAAACATTACATCTTTGAGAATTGGTTTAAAAACTCAGGTTGGTTATAGAAATAAAGGACATGACTATTTCTTCTATATAAGTTTTTAATTCTACTAACGAGTAGAATTAAAAACTTATATTGAAGAAATAATAAATCGAGTTTTGTTAGGGTTGCCCATGTGGACTGCTTACACTAAAAAAAACATTTTTTTAGTAGAAAATTCTACATAACTAATCACAAGGTAGGTCCTATATTGGGAAGAGAATGGCTTAGAAAGAGAAAGGNCTGTGCCAAACTGGCCAGTGTCAAACTGACCAGTGCCGAACTGACCAGTGCCGAACTGACCAGTGTCAAACTGACCAGTGCCAAACTGGCCAGTGTCAAACTGACCAGTGCCGAACTGACCAGTGCCGAACTGGCCAGTGTCAAACTGACCAGTGTCAAACTGACCTGTGCCAAACTGGCCAGTGTCAAACTGACCAGTGCCGAACTGACCAGTGCCGAACTGACCAGTGTCAAACTGACCAGTGCCAAACTGGCCAGTGTCAAACTGACCAGTGCCGAACTGACCAGTGCCGAACTGGCCAGTGTCAAACTGACCAGTGTCAAACTGACCTGTGCCAAACTGGCCAGTGTCAAACTGACCAGTGCCGAACTGACCAGTGCCGAACTGACCAGTGTCAAACTGACCAGTGCCAAACTGGCCAGTGTCAAACTGACCAGTGCCGAACTGACCAGTGCCGAACTGGCCAGTGTCAAACTGACCAGTGTCAAACTGACCTGTGCCAAACTGGCCAGTGTCAAACTGACCAGTGCCGAACTGACCAGTGCCGAACTGACCAGTGTCAAACTGACCAGTGCCAAACTGGCCAGTGTCAAACTGACCAGTGCCGAACTGACCAGTGCCGAACTGGCCAGTGTCAAACTGACCAGTGTCAAACTGACCTGTGCCAAACTGGCCAGTGTCAAACTGACCAGTGCCGAACTGACCAGTGCCGAACTGACCAGTGTCAAACTGACCAGTGCCAAACTGGCCAGTGTCAAACTGACCAGTGCCGAACTGACCAGTGCCGAACTGGCCAGTGTCAAACTGACCAGTGTCAAACTGACCTGTGCCAAACTGGCCAGTGTCAAACTGACCAGTGCCGAACTGACCAGTGCCGAACTGACCAGTGTCAAACTGACCAGTGCCAAACTGGCCAGTGTCAAACTGACCAGTGCCGAACTGACCAGTGCCGAACTGGCCAGTGTCAAACTGACCAGTGTCAAACTGACCTGTGCCAAACTGGCCAGTGTCAAACTGACCAGTGCCGAACTGACCAGTGCCGAACTGACCAGTGTCAAACTGACCAGTGCCAAACTGGCCAGTGTCAAACTGACCAGTGCCGAACTGACCAGTGCCGAACTGGCCAGTGTCAAACTGACCAGTGTCAAACTGACCTGTGCCAAACTGGCCAGTGTCAAACTGACCAGTGCCGAACTGACCAGTGCCAAACTGACCAGTGCCGAACTGACCAGTGCCAAACTCGCTAAAGGAGAGGATTGAAAAGCAAATCATGAGGCACACTATTTCTTGTTGCCTTTTCTTTTACGTGTCGATTAACACATTAAATTATCAGCTGTTCAAATCGAAAAGATAATTTATGTCACGCGAAATTTTATTTTATTTTTTTCCCCCTAAAAGTTTGAGTGGGATATTAAATGAAAGGTATTGAAGAGTAGATTAAAAAAATATATAAAACTTGTGAATAGTTTTTAATTTTTCCTACCATTTTTTCAAAAAACATGATTTGGTTCACAATTCCAACGAAACCGTTTTTACGTGAGACTTCACGCACAACCATTTTTACTTTTCCTCACTACCTATAGTAGGAAAAGTATTGTTTTTTTTACTGTAAAAACTAAAGGCAAGACTCAATTAAGATTTTTCTTTCGTTGCTGTTAAGTATAAATAAATAGTATAACCGGATAAAACTCTAATTAAAGCTTAATTTAAATGAATTGTTTGAGTTGACGATGCATCACCTTGAAACAGTTTTGTATCGAATTCTTTACAATAACGTTTTATTTACATTTTCTCGAAAAGTCTTTCTTATATTCCACATTATAGTGGGAAAAATTCAGGATAAAAGTCCACTTCAGTTGTTGTTTTAGAATATCCGGTGTAAAGGTTTCACCTGTGTAATGAGGTTCTAATAGTTTCCTATCTGCTACTCAGCTCGTCCAATCACACTTGAAGTAACTAAACAGTTTTCTGAAATAATTGTCCATAATCACTGTTATCTAGTATTGTGACATAGACGTAGTCACATTCTAATTTAACTTTATTTTGACTGATTGATATAATAAACATTTCATTTAATCACAGTTATAAACGTTACAATTCTTATCTCTCTGGCATTCTTCTTCAACCTTTGATAATATGATAAACCCTTCCTATTTGCAAAATTGCCTAACTGGACCCTTTCTGTGTGCTAAAGTATTAACCTGTATACTTAGCTAGTTTATTTTAATCCGTCAAAATTATTTTATTTCTTTAAATGAATGTAAAGATCAATTAAACGATATTTAATGTGCTCCGAAGGCCCACATACAAGATCAAACTTGCTTCTGAATTGACTTGTCAAGTAAGTTTGGCGGTGCGTAGGTGAAGTTTGTGAAATGGGCGGCTTGATTTGACGTGGTCAACACAGAACGTCAAACTTACTTGGCAAACGTTTGATCAAATTTGCTTGACAGACAAGTATGCGGCTTTCTGAAGTACTTGGAAATTCCAAATTTCATCAAATTCGGACGATTGTTTCTTAAGATGGTTCGAAAAAATGTTGAACGATAGGCAAACACGATGAAGAAATGTTGTTTGATATCTGAAGCAGATGTCAGTATTGAAATGTTGGAATTCGGAGGTAAAACAAATTTAATACTTTAGACTTTAGAGCGATCATAATACTTCGGTNAGTTGTTGTTTTAGAATATCCGGTGTAAAGGTTTAACCTGTGTAATGAGGTTCTTATAGTTTTCTATCTGATGCTTAGCGCGTCCAATCACACTTGAAGTAACTAAACAGTTTTCTGAAATAATTGTCCATAATCACTGTTATCTAGTATTGTGACATAGACGTAGTCACATTCTAATTTAACTTTATTTTGACTGATTGATATAATAAACATTTCATTTAATCACAGTTATAAACGTTACAATTCTTATCTCTCTGGCATTCTTCTTCAACCTTTGATAATATGATAAACCCTTCCTATTTGCAAAATTGCCTAACTGGACCCTTCCTGTGTGCTAAAGTATTAGCCTGTATACTTAGCTAGTTTATTTTAATCCGTCAAAATTATTTTATTTCTTTAAATGAATGTAAAGATCAATTAAACGATATTTAATGTGCTCCGAAGGCCCACATACAAGATCAAACTTGCTTCTGAATTGACTTGTCAAGTAAGTTTGGCGGTGCGTAGGTGAAGTTTGTGAAATGGGCGGCTTGATTTGACGTGGTCAACACAGAACGTCAAACTTACTTGGCAAACGTTTGATCAAATTTGCTTGACAGACAAGTATGCGGCTTTCTGAAGTACTTGGAAATTCCAAATTTCATCAAATTCGGACGATTGTTTCTTAAGATGGTTCGAAAAAATGTTGAACGATAGGCAAACACGATGAAGAAATGTTGTTTGATATCTGAACCAGATGTCAGTATTGAAATGTTGGAATTCGGAGGTAAAACAAATTTAATACTTTAGACTTTAAAGCGATCATAATACTTCGGTTACTTTGATCGAAAACAATTTAGATTAAAACAAACATAAAAATAAAATACTTTATTATTTTCTGCGTAAAAAAAAACTCAAAGAGAAAATTGGTGTTACAAAGTTAAAACAAACAATTATTTCAATTAAATGTACATTAATTTGAAGATGTAAAGATGGTTAAGAGCAATTAACGAGCATTTTAATGAGTGTGAAGTTTTGTTTTTGGTACTCTAAGAGGCTTTTAAGAACGAGTCTATTGTCAGGTGTAGAATTATATTAATTGACAGTCCTTCAAACATCATTTAAGTACAAAAGGAATTTTTTAAGCGATTTTTTGTTTATATAACTCTGTTGATGACACAATGTTGATATTATTAAAAGAACGAGAAGTATAAACCACTAAACACAATATGTGATAATTAGTGTAAAAAAAGCTCTGACCTCTCTCGTATTCGAAACTTGCATGCCAGAGCGAGGTGAGTTGTTTTAGACCCGCGTGATAACGACACGTCTCTAAGTCTGTCTCATTAAGTAATTTTATTATTCATTACAGTTAAGACGATTCTAATTATTCAGTCAGGGTTACTGCTAATGGCTACTTCAGTAATATCCATTAATCTATTCTCTATTGCTAAATTTCCCTCTTGTCCATCTAAAATAAAATGTCCTTTAACAATTAACCGGCATATTACTACGTTTCTAACTGAATTCCTGTGATTCGCTGTGACATGTTTTGTATATTTTATTTTTATTGTTTCCTGTTTTTATACACTGACAACAAGAAACATTTAAAATTCTCAACCTAAGCAAGTTTATCTAAACGTTTTTACTTAAATGTCAAATTAGAAAGTCGGTACGGCACTTTTATAGAAAAAGGCCCCCCTTTTCTTTTCAATCTAATACACTTTCTTACAACTTAATACACACTTTTTCAATATAAATGTGTGATATTCCTTTGTCCCAAAGCATATTGGACTGAATATCCCTTTGTCTTAATAGCTACTTAAACTGAGTTTAAGTAGCTAGTTTGGATATAAACTCTTTTGTATAAAAAACAAAAAGGGGGGCCCTTTTCTATAAAAGTACCGTCGGTACGACAATCTCGAGCAAATCTTTCAATCAAATTAAATTCAAAATTCATTTAACTTCATTAATTTAATAATGAAAGTGTTGCCCACATGATTGTTTACAATTCGCTTTAGATTTGCACCAAAAAATGATTTATTTACATCAATACGAGGTCCGTTCAAAAATTATCGGGACTGATGATTTATAAATTTATTTTAAATTTACAAGTTATTCGACATAAATTTACAGGTTATTCGACATAGTAGTAGTCTAATACTTGCTACTAGAACGGGTAGGACGAACCAATAGTTCGAACCTTGCAATTAGGTCATCACTTAGGCTCTTTTTACGCCCCATGGTGGAGAGTTTCAGCTACTTCACACATCATACATTTGTACATTGTACCGCCCAAGCAAGTATGGTGTGGTCATTAGTAAGCAATATAAGCGTGCGTTTAAGCGAGGGGGAAGAGTCCCCATAAAGGGTGTCCCTCGCCCTGCACCGTCCTTGAACCATAGATACAAATTACATCATCATGACACGGATCAGACCCACATCAAAGAGTGGGGGAAGAGTACCCATAAAGGTTGTCCCTCACCCTGCACCGTCCGAGATTCATCGATGCAATTCAGAGTATCATGGCACGGGATCGAACCCACGACCTCGAGTTGCCTCGACTTATTGATAGCTGAGCGAGAGCGCCTAAAGACGCTCGGCTACCCTGGCTCCCTGGTTATTGGACGTAGTCTAATTCAAAGTACTCTCCTTGGCAAGTTATACATTTTCCCATCGATGCTTCCACTGCTGGAAGCATCCTTAAAACTCCTCTTCTGAAATGGTGCATAGATCCACCAGACGTTATTTATTTATCTTCTTAATCACATCAAATCGTTGTCGTTTCATCGGGTGCTTATGCACAGGAGAATGAGTCCATTAGGGCTGGATTAAGTGAGATGGGCCAAAAGGGGATGTCAGTTATACTGCTTTTAGTGCAAAAAGTTCAGAACCAGCAAGGCAGAATTACAGAGATTGCCACAGTTCAGGTAGTTTTCACCTGCGCATGTGCTTTTTCAGTTAGAATTTTTTGATTTTCTGCTCGGCTATTTCTCATATGGTTAAACGATAATATGATTGCACAAGCGTGTCCATTTGGATGGAGTGATTAACGTCCGTTTATGTTGATGGTCTTTCTGAACGACGTTTATCTTCACACGATAACCGACCTTTTTTTAACCCCATCCATTTTTGAACCTCATTCCATATAACTAATGAGCTTATGAACCACTGGAAAATTCATCCCCCAAAAGCCTCCCCAGCATTTTAAAAGTTTCCGTGATTGTTTTTCTCAACCTCTCATAAAGTTTCACCAAAACTCTTTACTCTTTTATCCATTTCCAAAATCGCTGAAACAACTGAAAGGAATGACAGATGAATTAATAGAACTTGATTTTACCAAAGCTGTCGTAGGTTTGCACATAATAAGGTTTTCATCTTTTAGCAAAATTGCTCGTTTTCAGAAACGTTGGAGTGAAACAGTAATATCAAAGCTCTGCTTTCCAAACCTCTATTTGCGCGCAATTCAAACAGTCCAATACATTATGTTCAGAACTAGAATCCAGATTTTCCCTTAATTTTTTATCAAAGCAGCTACGAAACAGAATCATTTAATTAAAAAAAAAAAAAAAAAAAAAAAAAACAGTTTTGGGAGCAGGGCCCACACATTACTGCTCACCTCGGGGTTTGAATTATCTCAACTCTTCAATTTAATCAAAATCGGTCCAATAGTTTAGGCTCCACGAGCCTACACATAGAACAGGTAACAGACATGTTTTAAAAAACACTTCAATGGACTGAAAGGGGTTCTGAAAGAAAGTAAATCCATCAAAAGTTCAAAATTTAATTTCAGCGCTATCAAAATACTTTCTCTTTCTGTTCATAAACTACATGATGGTGCGGCCTAGCATTTAGCATACCACCATATCTACTCATGCAATGAGCTTACTACCATACCTACTCATCCAATTTGGATGGTAGTTTATAACATTTTCTATTGATTGTCCAGATTTTCTTCTAATTCGTCATTGGCGTAACATGGATTTTTTTTTTTTTTTTTTCCCCCATAATAATAATATTTTTGGTTTTGGCATAGATGTTCTCTTAAGTCTTTATTGTCAATTTATATGGTTTATTTTATTCTATTTTTCTTTTTTTGGAAACGAGATCAGTTTTATACTTATGGTTCTTACGTAACCCAATAATAGGAGAAAGCAAAAGTGCAGTGGCACTTAGCTAGTAAGTTGGCAGAATACTGCTTTCAAGCTTTTTAAATTTTTCTATATTCATGATTAAACTCTATTTGCTAAATGTGATATTCTCAGCACTTCAAGTTGTAACACCTTTTCTTAAAGTTATGAAGGTAATAAGTAAGAAAATGTCTTCCATGGTTCGTGAGTGCCTTTTTTGTGGTATTAGATTAGTGTAGAGTGTAGAGGACTCTATAAATTATAATAAATATGTGAAAACTGATTGTTTAAAAAATAAATTTACTACTTCATAAGAAGAAATAAATATAAGGTACATTAACGAGGACTATTATTTCAAAGTAAATTAAATTAAGATATAAGACGAGGAGTTAGGTAATAAGAGAGTTAGCAACTTGTGTTCACTTGCTGGGGCGAGATATCGAGATGAGATCCGTCTCCAGGCAACTCAAGGACGGAATAAAAGCTTTCATGTAAACATTCGTTCTTTTTTATGAGACTTTTCCTTTTGGTTAAGACATTTTTTTAAAAAAAGATTAAATAGAGTTTAAAAGCTATATTTTAGAAAAATAGAGATAATCAGAGAGGATCCGGTGTGCAAGAAGTAATCAGATTGAGTTCCACATCCTTTGTATGACTGACAGACATCCTCAACTAAATACCCATTCCTCCGCCAGATGAAAAATCTTAAAATCTCTGCTGATTATTTAGGCTAAGGTTAACTTAAACCTACATCAAGATGGAGCAGCCACGACAGGATAAAACGGGAGAAATTAAATATAAGATTATTAATCCATTACTCACAAGATATAAAATAAAACATTGATTTTAAAATAAATGAGCAACTGATTAATGATTAAATGAAAAATCAAGATTATAAAATGTTTAGGATGTTGTATCTTGCTCATCTTCATTGTATCACATCTTTATCTCATTTGATCTTAATTTACGAATGAAATTTTTCGTCGATCAAAACGTAAATAAATATTTGTTACTTATACAAATTTAATAATACGTTACTTTTATTTTGGTAATTAGTAGAAGTAAGTATATCTTATCAGATTTCAGATAATAATATCCAACTCGTCACGGTTGCTTATATCCAATGTCCCTTCCCCGATGTATTAGATTTCGAATCCCAAAGTGATGATAAATATTTTTAGGCCGATCACGATCATCACAATCTAGAGGATCCATTTAAAAAATAAACAAGGTTAAGTAATTTGATGGCTGTAGACGATGAATATATCAAAGAAACAAAATCTATCATTTTTTCTAAATTATCAGATTAACTTATACCCAAACAAATTAATAAAATCATTATGCCATCAAATAACTTATCTTCGTATAATTATATAAGGGTGTATCATAGTAAATTATTATTTATTATTTAAATTCAAAATAAACGAGTCTCGAAACACAACATTCGTTACGTCCTCATTTTTTTGTGGGAGGAGTTAAAAATAAATAATTTTAACTTTTTGACATTTTTACGGCTAAAGACGCAATTCAAATTTAAATTTCCTAGTTATTCTGGGAGAATATAATTTTGATGTTGAGTCAGTCAGTTAGTAACAAAATGCAAACTTTGAAACGGTGCTCTGTTGAAAAGGTTTAAATTAAGGGCTAAATTGTTTTCAGGGGCCCAAGCTACTGAAGGTTAATCTACGTTTAAAATTTGAGAAGCCCATCGTGAGAGGAAGCTGAGATAAGAAGGTGAGAAGTACCGGGTGAATTGGTTCACGTAAAGATACACTACATGCTTACTGCAACTTGACCCTGATTTATCAAACTTTTAATTTCAAAAACATTATGAGGTTCGACAATTAGAAAAAGAAAACCGAAAACAATACCGAACTTAAGCTGCATTCTACCACAGCCAACGGCTCATTTGGATTTTTTCTTTTTTTTTTTTCTTTAGGTTTTAGTCCCTTTCGACAGCTTAGGCCATCACAGGACGGGGGTTATCCGACCACTTTACTCATTTAATCGATGAGTAATTATTTTTTAATGTAAAGATTTGACAACGATTTAAAAACATGGTTTGTTATAATTTTTCGAATAATTATTACCAGGCATTGCGTGGCTCTATCATTGAAGCGAGCTTATAGTAATAAATACGAATTGAATATTGAAAAAAAATAGCTTATCATGAATTATGATGAGTTTATAGATAATGGGTATAGTAGTAGTTTAGCGGCTAGTAGTAAGGGAACCTCACTGCATTCTTACTATTCCTCTAACCACACATCTCCTTTTCAATTATTATAAAATGCTTATTATATATAAAATTATTATATATGCTCAAATACTACTGCTTGTATCAAGTTGAAATTTTACATACTTGTTCCAATCGTACTTTAGACGATGTATATGAAGTTTTATTAAAATCGTTACGTTAAAACGAAAGATATCGGTAAAAAGGTTGTTTTCTCTATTTTAAACGTCTGGGTCCGCTTTAATAGTTTTAGCGATCTTTATTAATTCATAGCGGTGTCGTTGTTGGTTTTACTAAAAAATGTTATTTGAANTTTAAATCTATGTGAATCACTCGACGGACTTTCAAAATGCATTAACCTCTTGACAGCCTCTTTGCTTGTTCCATCTAAATATATATACCACTTAGGGTTTGTGTTTCATTTTCGGCGTAATTTTGTCAAAAAACATCGAAATTTTACGTGTCCCCCCCCCCTCCCCCTTACTAATTTTGTTTCACAATATGTACCAACGAAACCCTTTTTACGTGAGTCTTCACGCCTTACCAATTTATTTCAGTTTGCATGTTTCCGTTTTCTTGCAGAGTGACTCTTAACATCCTAACTCTTGTAATTTTGTGTCAGCGTCTATAGCTAGAGTCGCGTCCTTTAATTAAAGGAAAACGAAAACATTTCGTAAAGAAACAAAACATTCTCAACTAAGCAGTGGCGTAAATAGCGCCCCCACCAACCCCGCGCCATGGGGAAAAATGATTAACAATAATATTTATATTTTAAAATTAAAATTAAAAGAAACTCTATGTGGGCGGAATTATTTTAATAAAATTATTTTTTTGAGATGAAACAAATAATGCGTTCAAATCATGGTGAGAATGTTATGAGATGTTATTTTAACCGTTAGCACTATTTAAATTTTGCTAAATTGATACTTATATATTTCATGTTAGGAATCAAAACAATTTTGACTAATTTAAAATCAGTAGGGTGGGGGGGGATTAAATAAATTCAACAATAATAAGCTTTTAAAAGCATAAAATCATATAAGAATACAAAATAGGATGCGAGGAAACTATGTGCCATATTAATATAATCGACACCCTCAATCTGTCCAGAATGACTTTCAAAAAGAGGGGGGGGGGATTTGTAATATATTTTGGGGGGCGCATTTTCTTAAGCTGCGGGGGAGGGGGGCGCCGGATTACTTAGTTACGCCACTGAAACTAAGTACTGTTGATATAATAGTGATTTAGAAAACGTAGAAAATACGAATGTAATCTTATCCTGCAAAATGTAATCCCGAAACTGTGGATTTCTCCAAAAAAAAGTATTATACATCTCAACCTGTTTAATTTACTGGATTATTTCTTTATAGGTTTGTTAGGTAGCTTGTTCCTTCGTTGGTTTTTTGGTAGCTTGCCTCTTTGTTCGTTTGTATGGTCACACTTTTTTGTTCCCCGCTTTCTTGCGAGCATGGTCTTTAGTTTGGTCATAGATTTTTCGTTGGCCATATTGTGTCTAGGTCCTAGGTGCCTTAATCTCTCGTTTTAGGACAAAACACAAAGTAGGAATGTGTCCAAGGGAATGTCCAATTAGAACAAACCTTTACGAAGTCAATAATATACTAGAATATCAAGACAATAGGCAATCAGTACTAATGTTGAAAGACCGCAATGCTGGTATTCCCCAAATAAAAACTTCATTATCAATAGAAATAAGAGAATGCGTCAGTCAGCCTCGTGCTTCAGTTTCTGTCTTGGTTTTGCATCATTAACATGGATCGGTTGGAATAATGATGGTCACGAGCACTGAATGATGAAGACGGATACCCCCCGCCAGTGTGACGAGTCTCAGTTCCTATTTGACCGAGCCTGTATCACCCATTCAGTGAATTGACCACAATATCCGGATATTGCGATGTTTAGACCAGAAGTCAGTCATGCAAATAATTTGAAGAAACAAGTGAATGCATTTCCTTCCCAGCTATTTTTCCTCGGGTTTACCTGCCTCACTAATACTATCACTGGAAGTAGCGGTAATTATTGGTTGCATTCATTTTTCTGAATGCTTAATATTCAACTCTGAGTAAATTCCGCACGTCAGTAATACCAACATTGCCAGATTGAGATTCAAATCATTTACAGTTTGTGACGGTGAATAGAGTACATCGAAATATGTTATTATTAATTCAATTTTTAAGTTTTTGGTAGTATTCGTACTACGGAAAGTTTCAGGTTCAACTCTGACCAACTTACTCATATACGAGTTGATAATTACTTAGCCCAGTGTTTTCCATTTATTAGTTTTCGTAGGTATATTTAATTATTATTGAACATTATATCAAAATTTATCATAAAAATTTACTTCTCCTGGGCGGGGAATCGAACTCAGGCTCTCTCCGTCCACGTTCAATTTTTTTTTCTCTGGAACTATATTTTTTTCGGGAAAACGGCTTATTTCTAAACCAAAATTATCGTAACAGCTTTCAAAGGATAATGTTTTTTTCAGAGTTTATGGGGGATAGTGCCCCCAAATTTCTTGATTTATCTTTGGGATATGAATCTTCTGAACATGAATGCCAAATTTCGTCAAAGTCGGTCCAGTAGTATAAGCTCCAGGCGTTGCACAGACAGACTTCAGAGAATAGACTTTTTTTATAAAACCACTTTTTTGGACTCGAAAACGTATATATACATGAAAATATCAAAATCGAATTTTTGCGCCGTGACAATACTTTCTCTTTATACGAGAAAGTAATTATAGATTACATTTCATTGTAAAGTGTGTTGTGCAGGTTATTTGAATTAAATAAAAAGTTAATTTTAATTGCTGATTTGTTAGCAATATTACTTGCAGTTTATTTTTTAATTTATTATGTTGGTTTGATTGAAGGACTTTTTTTTGTTCCTAGAATAGAAAAAGCAAAAATGGTAGTAAAATAGAATGACCGAGCTTAATGGAAGAATATACCAGTAATTAAAATTTAGAATATTATAATAATTATTCAAAGAATCGAGTTTTGAATCAACTATTCTAGAATGGACTTGTTGGTTGCACAACTCGACTATTTCTGAATAATTCTAAAGCCTCTTAACGAACAAGAAATATCGGAGGTAACGGCTTGCACGAGAATCTTACCATTATGCAAAACTAATGCCTCCTCGATCATTCCGAGGGTTTCGGACATTGCATCATTTCATTATGATCTGGAGAACAAAGAGCAACGGATCATTATGATGATTCTGAAGGAGCTGTAATTACACCACAGTGCTCTATGGTTTAACGATCTTCTGTCATTATTCTTTAATACGTTTAGGTGTGAACTAGATTATCTGGTAACAAATTATCTCTATTAAATAGTACTAATTATTTTGTCGTCAGTCGATATTTTAATCCGTTCTGTCTGAAGGGTAAATACATCTAGGATCGGTATTGCAATCTCAATTAGTTACGTATTGTTTAACAATTAGAAACATTTACGTCGAAATGAATCAGATGTACGTAACTTGAAACTCAACCGAATGCTGGGGTGAATGCGACACGACCTTAAATCCATGTGAATCACTCGACGGACTTTCAAAATGCATTAACCTCTTGACAGCCTCTTTGCTTGTTCCATCTTGGAGATACTTAATTAGGTAAGCCCAATAGCCCAACCAATTTGTAGAATTATTATTAAGAAGAAGTAATTTTATAATTCTCTAGATTTCACCTCTGGTGTTTCCTAGAAGTTGTCTTGCAGCGCGTCATCATTTTGATGTGTAAGAGTTTCCTAAGGACCAAATCAAGTGCTTGCTTCTCAATCACATTCTTTCTGGTTATTTAAGTGTCCGGTCAATCAATCTAGTTTAGCTGCCACCTCTTTATTTGGTCCTCTAATAAACCATTTTTAAAGATTACCTCTGGACAAATATTCTTCTGAACAGGGACGGATAGGAAGGTAGCGTTCGATCAAATATATTTGATTGGGCGCTACCTTAAGTACACAGATCTCTAAACAAATAGTCTCAGTCTTTCATTATCCGAGGCACAATTTTGTTGTTTCTTGAATTATTTGCTGCAAGAAATAGAAACCAATCGAGTAGAATGATGCGAGTATTCAGCCAAGTATCAATCATTTTAAAGCACAATGAAATTATCTTTTATTTTATCGGGTATTTGTTTAATGTTGTCGAATTATTTAGTCATAGTATTATATTTCATTCATGTCTTAAATGCGCTACTGCTGAAAACAATTTACTATCGAAAAAATTATTTTAGAAAATTGATTATTTTTGATTTTTGAAATAGACTATTGTTAATTTGAAGGAATTAATATAATGTTATTTCTTTTTATGATATCCTAATTAATATAGTCCAGGAGCCAGGTAGATTTACTGTGACACTCACTTCCAAAAGGAACAGAAATAAAATAGAACACAAATCAGATTTTATCATATAGGTATCTACTTGTCAATATGAGGCTTATCATATACAGAAAATAAAAATAATAAAAGTATACAAAAAGGTATAGAATATGTATAAAGTTTACCTGGTTCTGAAATTAATTTTGATTACATTTTACAAAATGTCTTGGTTCCATAAGGGAAAGAAAGAAAAAAAAAAAAA
>KZ651818.1:296895-320974 GCA_001010745.2 Gerris buenoi
AGTTATTTTTAATTTAAAAAATCCATGACAAAATTATTTTATTTTTATAGCTATAAAAAAAAGAAAGAGAAATTTTATTTTTAAATTATAAAATGAATTTATAATAGAGCTGCCTCTCCACCCTCTGGTTCCCCCTTTGTGGAGAGGTAATTTCTGTACAGTTAATCAATTTTTGTTTTACAAGTGTTATTTAAAAGAAATAAAGTTTATTTGAATTTACTCTGCAATTTAATAATTAGAACAAAACCTGTGTGTCAATTAGTGTGGCACATGGCTTGCTCGAATCATTACACGTATGGGGAATCATGAATATAAGATAAAGTATAAGGACATTTCAAAATATAAGCGATGTATACATTTAGCGGTACATTTTTATTAAAATAGTAAGAGTAATTTTAAAATATAAGCTTCAATAGAAACGATTTTTGTCTCGTGTATATGAGAAACGTTTCATGAAAAAGAGGAGGTCATTTTAAATCTTCCTGTTGAATTTTGAATTATCTACAAAAGTAAAGAAACTAAATTTCTCTTCCCGTTATATTTGACCTTGACAGTAAAAGTTTCATCTCAATAAGATCATTATTATTACTATAATTAGTCACACTACTAATATCACACTTCTGTTTTTATAAGATAAGTTTTTATAACATTCTTTACACCATCTTTAGATTGTTACTCCCCTCTGTATTTTTATAAGGGGAGTAATAATCTTAAGAAGTGCCATAGTTTTATTGGATTTTGTCGTAATCATTTATTTTTAAATTGAACAATCAAAATGGCCGCCATTAAACTCACAAAGGAAAACCATCCAGGTTTAGTTGCTTCCTACGCCCTAGACCTAGAAATACAAAAGCGCTAAGTTCCAACTGTTGTTTGCTCGCAGAGGGCTTCTAAGTACCTCGAAGAGACAGTCAAACATGTTGTAATATAAATTATATATTCTATCTTTTATATAATCGGGTAGTGTCCCAACGACGGGCGACGACTCACCTCTAAATGATTTATAACGTTAAAAATTGATGTGCCATAAGCTGGGATTGAACCAGTGACCTCCTACACATGAGGCGCGTCCTCTACCACTGAGCTACGCCCTTGCATTGAAGTTACGAGCATAAAACTTACTATTTAAATTATACCTAGCTCTTTTTTAACCATATTTATTCTGCCCGTTACCACGGGCATAACGTCTATTAGATGTATAAACAAGCAATATAATTATATTAATAATTTAAATCTCGTTGTTGAAAATCTAGCTAAAGAAGAGATAATTGGTTGTAGTATAAAGGTTAGTGTTTGTCTGGTAACCCTGACACATATTTAGCGATTAACGGATCCACTGGGAGTGTTGGGCAGACTGTAACAGGTCCTAAACACCGTGGTGTGATTCAACCAATTGTAGTCATAACGAGGCAATATGTAAGGTAATGACAAGCTATTAGCAAGCCACTTGCATAACGTGAAAGTGTCCACTACAGGACTCGAACCCCCTACCTTGTCGAACACAGGGAAGTATAAATACTCATTTCTTACTGAAATGACACAATATGTACTCTGCAAATCAATACCTTCTACATACAGTCATATTTCTAAACTAGAAACCCAGACTAAGTCGAGTTAACTCCAGTAAGAAAACATTCAAAACTATTAACTTTAAAAAAAATTGATGTCACTCTTTTATAAATATTCTTAATTCAATAATTTCAATATAAATTTTAATTAAATTAATTAATTCATTTATTCATTAATTATTGAATAATTATTTATTACTTCATTCAATTAATTTCATATGGAAAATACATTATCCAACTGAGTTTCAGCTCTCTCTAGGTATTCGATGAGTGGATCAAATTTATATTAAGTGTTGTATATTTTAGTAATCTACATTTGAATGCCCCACTCTAAATTTCAAAAATCTTTTTAATCCTTTTATTTTATGCTCCTCAAAAAAAAAAAAAAAAAAAAAAAAAAAAAAAAAAAAATGGTGTAGCATGAATTATCCACCATTTTGGATTTGAATGCCAAATATAATTTGGAGTTGGCTATATTTTGCCTGCGTGCGCGTCAAAAAGATCTTAAATATACCAAAATTTCATGATTTTATCTCTTTTGATTCAAAAGTTATTGGAACTATACAGAGTGACAGATAAACAGAAACAGAACTGNTACAACTGTACTCGTCAGTGTACTGATCACTACTGTCAGTATACTGGCGATGACTGTGTAGTTGAATTCGGGCTATATTTTATGTTTTATGACTTTTTTATCTTCATTAGGAATAAATTCCATTAAATCTTAATGGATATTATTAAATGCAGCAAGAAATAGAGCCGGGTTAGTTAATTAATCAGTGAACGCGTGGGTCTACTTGATGTAACAAAGCGATAAGACTAACACGTTACGAAGAATTCACAACACAATATTAATAAACGTTCAAACGGATTGAAAATACTGCATTACATAACACGTAAGAATAGTTGTGTTTTAGGAAATACAACTTTATTTATACGGTCACTCATTTGTAACTTACGTAAGATTTTATTTTAAACTATCGAAAAAAAACAAAAAAAAAACAATGGAAATTCTATTAAAAAAACCTAACATATAACCTTCATGCAAGGTTATCTGAACTGGAGCGCTGCAGTAAAGTTGTTAATTTACCGCACTGCTGCTGTCTGTTTGCAGACTTTGTACTGCTCGCGCTGCGTAAATGCAAATGCCGTCTGCTTGAAACATAAAAAATCCACATATGAAACATGGTTTACTGAATAAAAATTTATTCAATTTATGCTTTTACAAATCATAATTGCCTTATTTATTTAATATTTTCCTCTATTTCTTTTTCAACCCTTCAAAATTGTTTGGATTTCATAAATTAAAAGAATCCAGCAAAATTTAAAGAAGGCAGACGGGTTAAACAGTTGGCAACAATTGAATGACGCGATGCATCTTTGTCATTCAATGTGCAAAAATTGAATGGTTTTTTTAAAATTGAATGTTGCAAAAATTGAATGACCAAAAGACTGCACAGACAGACACGGGACCGATAATGTTCTCTGTCTGAATTTTTGAAATTATAAACAAAACATTTTCATTCTTAAGATTGATCATAGTGCTTGCGCTACCCTCAATAAGTCCGGAAGAAAAATTAAATTAATATATTTTAATTTAAAATAAAATAAATTAACAAAGCTTAAACTTTTAAAATATTTGTTTTATCGTCTTAAACATTATTTGTGAAAGTTGAATTTAGGAAAAAACAAGTGATTGCAAGGCAGGACTAAAGCGTGGTTACACAATGCTGAGAGCAGATGATTTGCTGGTGGTTGAGTGTAGACCTGCAATACAAATGTCAATATAACCCGTCTTATTGACAGGTCGGCTCTTCCACATTCCAAGCAAAGAAATCTTCAGTTTTAAGATTCGTAACACCGATTTAATATTTATCTGTAAAATTGCTTCTCTTTGTCTTACATTGTCTTTCTCATTTCGTTATAGTTTCAATATGTTTATTACTATTAGAAAATTCAACTGTGATCTGATGCAATACAAATTATTTGATTTGTAAATCCGTAATTTATTATATTAAAATATTAATTTACGAATGCGTAACAACCTCAAGCCAATTTTATGGATGGCATCAGAGAAAACCAGAAAACGCTAATGAGCACCTTGTTAATGCACGTGTTAGACATTGTAAAATGTAGTTACTGTATTGCACTGTAATTAAATAAAATTATGATCTCTATATGTATGTATATATATATATATTTTCATTCCAAATTGCATTCCTTTTTGGATAAATAAATCCAAATATACTCAATAAAAAATCCCCCCCACTCCCCTCTATGTACTACAACTGTACTCGTCAGTGTACTGATCACTACTGTCAGTATACTGGCGATGACTGTGTAGTTGAATTCGGGCTATATTTTATGTTTTATGACTTTTTTATCTTCATTAGGAATAAATTCCATTAAATCTTAATGGATATTATTAAATGCAGCAAGAAATAGAGCCGGGTTAGTTAATTAATCAGTGAACGCGTGGGTCTACTTGATGTAACAAAGCGATAAGACTAACACGTTACGAAGAATTCACAACACAATATTAATAAACGTTCAAACGGATTGAAAATACTGCATTACATAACACGTAAGAATAGTTGTGTTTTAGGAAATACAACTTTATTTATACGGTCACTCATTTGTAACTTACGTAAGATTTTATTTTAAACTATCGAAAAAAAACAAAAAAAAAACAATGGAAATTCTATTAAAAAAACCTAACATATAACCTTCATGCAAGGTTATCTGAACTGGAGCGCTGCAGTAAAGTTGTTAATTTACCGCACTGCTGCTGTCTGTTTGCAGACTTTGTACTGCTCGCGCTGCGTAAATGCAAATGCCGTCTGCTTGAAACATAAAAAATCCACATATGAAACATGGTTTACTGAATAAAAATTTATTCAATTTATGCTTTTACAAATCATAATTGCCTTATTTATTTAATATTTTCCTCTATTTCTTTTTCAACCCTTCAAAATTGTTTGGATTTCATAAATTAAAAGAATCCAGCAAAATTTAAAGAAGGCAGACGGGTTAAACAGTTGGCAACAATTGAATGACGCGATGCATCTTTGTCATTCAATGTGCAAAAATTGAATGGTTTTTTTAAAATTGAATGTTGCAAAAATTGAATGACCAAAAGACTGCACAGACAGACACGGGACCGATAATGTTCTCTGTCTGAATTTTTGAAATTATAAACAAAACATTTTCATTCTTAAGATTGATCATAGTGCTTGCGCTACCCTCAATAAGTCCGGAAGAAAAATTAAATTAATATATTTTAATTTAAAATAAAATAAATTAACAAAGCTTAAACTTTTAAAATATTTGTTTTATCGTCTTAAACATTATTTGTGAAAGTTGAATTTAGGAAAAAACAAGTGATTGCAAGGCAGGACTAAAGCGTGGTTACACAATGCTGAGAGCAGATGATTTGCTGGTGGTTGAGTGTAGACCTGCAATACAAATGTCAATATAACCCGTCTTATTGACAGGTCGGCTCTTCCACATTCCAAGCAAAGTAATCTTCAGTTTTAAGATTCGTAACACCGATTTAATATTTATCTGTAAAATTGCTTCTCTTTGTCTTACATTGTCTTTCTCATTTCGTTATAGTTTCAATATGTTTATTACTATTAGAAAATTCAACTGTGATCTGATGCAATACAAATTATTTGATTTGTAAATCCGTAATTTATTATATTAAAATATTAATTTACGAATGCGTAACAACCTCAAGCCAATTTTATGGATGGCATCAGAGAAAACCAGAAAACGCTAATGAGCACCTTGTTAATGCACGTGTTAGACATTGTAAAATGTAGTTACTGTATTGCACTGTAATTAAATAAAATTATGATCTCTAGTTACCTTTTAACCATTAAGTTTTTATAGTTTTATGAGTTTTCCTGTATTAGTATCTTCGACTACTTTTTGTCTAACGCGTGATAAAGAAAATGTTGACTTTGCGAGCCTCATTGAAAAACCACAAATATGAGCGTAAAACAGGCCGGTAAATAACCCTCGTGCCAAAAAATAAAGTCCAAATAAACAAATAGTCCAACACTTGTAATTAAATTCCGATCTCAATAAAAAATTTAAACTCAGCCGACTGTAACTGCACAAAGAGATGTTTGATGCAACACGCGATACTTACTTGTTGGAACTTCCATATTGCAAATTGCGGCGTCTGGAGCCCGGCAGTGAATCCGAAAAAAAACACCGTCACAAAACCGAACTTCAAGAAATCGACCAATGAAGATAACTTAAATAAAAGTTGACCGATTTAGTTGAAATTTGGTACACATGTTCTTTTTACCAATGCCCAGGACAAGTCCCTTGGACATCGTTACCCGCCCAAGCGTTCGCGCGCAACGCTCGCGTAAACGTAAACTATAAATGCAGATAGTGGAATTTTAGGACGGGGGAAAAATCTAACTTCATCTATTTAATGAGGCAAACAACTTTTATAAAATATATATTACATATATACAACATTATAAAATATAGACAACATTACTGAATATATATTTTGTTTATTAAAACCAATACCGACACCGCTCTGAAGTGTTAAAGATATGAAACTAACCGTTTAAAATAAAGAAAATAACGTTTTTACCGATATTTTATACCTTCTAACCTAACGATTTGAATACAACATTATAAACATCGTCGAATGTCTAAAGTACAATTGAAACAGGCGTGTAAAATTTCAACCTGATACAAACAGAAGTTTTTGTGTAATGAAGTGATACATTTTTAACTATTTGACTATGAGCACATAACAAGCATTTATACTAACAGGGAACTTGAATTGAATATAGAGAAGAAGAAAACATTGATTGCAGTGTATGCATTATATGTAGCTTATGCACTGTATGCATTATATGAAGTGTATGCAGTATATATAGCGTATGCAGTGCATAAATTGTATTCCGATATTCTGATGGATTTTAATGGCACAAAAAATGGAAAGAATAATAACAAAAAATATCTTTTAGATATTTTTTTGTTGAAGGCTCAGACATATTAAAAATATGAGTTTGATTTGCAAGACATATACGGAGTGTGATATGTTTGGGGAAGTCGTGGCGCGGTCTGAGGCAAGACAGGACAAAGTGTCGCAGTTTTATTAGTATTCCACTTCCAGGCTCCTTCCGACACTTTCACTGTCCTGGCAACAATGCCAGCTGACACATCAGCTGATAATTATAAACTCGACAGAATAAACTTTAATTAGTTCATTATAAAACAACAGTTTCAACTCACTTTAATATATAACATGTAAGACTGTACAGAGACTGAACCAATAGTACCGCAGTATTGATTGACTTGGTTGCGCTAATCAACTGAAATAATTCTCAACTTCAAACGTTTCGTATATTTAAAATAAAATGTTCATGATTTCAAATCTAAAGAAAAAGTAACAATGAAGTTATTTTGTACGACAGAAATAAAGATAGAAACGCATTTTCCTTTTTAAAAATATTTGTCTAAAGAAGGTTGACACAGCCAACTAGTAGTTGGGTGGTGGGTATTATTGGCCATTGTTGCGCTACTGACCATGTCCTGCTGCATTGCTCCAATTCTAATAGGTAACAAATAAGGCGCGCTTCACGTAAGTGAGGCGATAATCGCCGGTTTCTGTACGATCAAGTTTAAATACTAAGTGTAATAGTTGCATATTCTTTTCCTACATTTCAAGACCTTCAAATTGATGTATAACATGCCATGGTAGATAAAAACTTTTTTTAGCCACCCACCGTATTGGCCGCCATCTTGAAAATATCAAGTGTAAAATTTTTATAGTTTCATATTCATTTTCTACACCTCAAGACCTTTAAATTGATGTGTAACATGCCATGGTAGCTAATAACTTTTTTTTGGTCATCCGCCATATTGGCCGCCATCTTGAAAATATTAGATGTGTTATTTTTTATAGTTGCATATTCTTTTTCTACACTTCAAGACCTTTAAAATGATGTGTAACATGCCATGGTAGCTAAAAACTTTTTTTGGTCACCCGCCATATTGGCAGGGCCGTCATCTTGAAAATATTAAGTGTAAAAAGTCCAAAATTTGTCCAGTTGTCTAAAATGCCGAGATGTACCTGTGTGCCAAATTTCATGTTTCTAGCTACAGTAGTTTATGAGTTGAAACAAGCCAACGGACGGACAGACAGACAGACAGGCAGACAGACAGACAGAGCCGTTATATAAGGTTTCTTTTTGTACTTTGTACAGACCCCAAAANCAAACAACAACACTGACTTCCAGCTATAATGTGAATCCCACAAAAGTAGAATATTGCGAAGCACATGTTTGTTAATGTCTCCCAGTATGAATAGTTTTATGTTAATGTTATTCTGAATGTATAATTGTTTTTGTTCAAATTCCTCTTCTAAACTGATCGATTGAATCCTTCATCTTGAAAGTACTTCAAAATGAATTCTAAATCACAGTGTGGGCATGCTTCCAGTTTAAAATTTCTTTGAATTGGGATGTATACTTTCAAAGACTTTATGTGTTAATTAAAAAATTGCTTTTGCACGTGAGGTTTATAATTAACATGGGGCCAAATGTGCATTATAATCGTACAAATAGTTTTTAAAATACAAACAGAAAGAAACTGGACCAAAAATGTCCCCTGATGTCTAAATCGGATTTCTGTATTGGAATTTTATGAAGACATAAAATATGTTTGATCTTCAGAACGATCATATAGTTTCCGTTACCTTCGGTAAGCTTGGAAGCAAACTATAATTTAATATTCAAAATATTGATAGCGTCAGGTGAAGTTGTACATTTGTATCTTATCTAATGTTTAATTATTATTAAATGTAGACAAAACAGAACTAGAAAAATCTAAAAATGTAAAACACTGAACTAAGTAATTATGTAGAAGTCTAGTACGAGTTGTATGGGACTGATGTTTGAAAACACTATTTAAATATAACATTATTATAAGTAATTGATATCGTTGTATTTAACTGTACACTGAATGAAATGGAATGTTTGTGGTACTACGTACGAGTGAGGGAACGCACCTCGCTACTGTTTGTCATTGGACACCGTCATCAGAGTACTCTGGTACGACATGAGTCAGAACAGTATCTGTTGGAACGGAGAAGAGATACGAAGACTTAGCGGGGAGCTAAGAGCGTCCTCCTAGTGGAGTCCTTGGCAGGGCACTCTGGCGGAATTTTAAACCACTTTATCAGGTGACACCGTCTTCACATACTAATGATAATACCGGCCTTTACACGCAAACCAAACACTTCGGATTTACTATTTATCACAAGGCCGAGTGCACTTAAAAATATTCGTTCGATATCCGATCTGAATGCAGTTAGTTGCATTGTTGAGGTCAGTGGCGTAGCGAGCTTAACTCGCGCCCGGGGCGCAATACCTTTTTAGCGCCCCCATTCGAAAACTGTATAATATTATATGTAAAATAAACTCGCAAATTAATGTTAAAGATATGAAACTAACCGTTTAAAATAAAGAAAATAACGTTTTTACCGATATTTTATACCTTCTAACCTAACGATTTGAATACAACATTATAAACATCGTCGAATGTCTAAAGTACAATTGAAACAGGCGTGTAAAATTTCAACCTGATACAAACAGAAGTTTTTGTGTAATGAAGTGATACATTTTTAACTATTTGACTATGAGCACATAACAAGCATTTATACTAACAGGGAACTTGAATTGAATATAGAGAAGAAGAAAACATTGATTGCAGTGTATGCATTATATGTAGCTTATGCACTGTATGCATTATATGAAGTGTATGCAGTATATATAGCGTATGCAGTGCATAAATTGTATTCCGATATTCTGATGGATTTTAATGGCACAAAAAATGGAAAGAATAATAACAAAAAATATCTTTTAGATATTTTTTTGTTGAAGGCTCAGACATATTAAAAATATGAGTTTGATTTGCAAGACATATACGGAGTGTGATATGTTTGCGGAAGTCGTGGCGCGGTCTGAGGCAAGACAGGACAAAGTGTCGCAGTTTTATTAGTATTCCACTTCCAGGCTCCTTCCGACACTTTCACTGTCCTGGCAACAATGCCAGCTGACACATCAGCTGATAATTATAAACTCGACAGAATAAACTTTAATTAGTTCATTATAAAACAACAGTTTCAACTCACTTTAATATATAACATGTAAGACTGTACAGAGACTGAACCAATAGTACCGCAGTATTGATTGACTTGGTTGCGCTAATCAACTGAAATAATTCTCAACTTCAAACGTTTCGTATATTTAAAATAAAATGTTCATGATTTCAAATCTAAAGAAAAAGTAACAATGAAGTTATTTTGTACGACAGAAATAAAGATAGAAACGCATTTTCCTTTTTAAAAATATTTGTCTAAAGAAGGTTGACACAGCCAACTAGTAGTTGGGTGGTGGGTATTATTGGCCATTGTTGCGCTACTGACCATGTCCTGCTGCATTGCTCCAATTCTAATAGGTAACAAATAAGGCGCGCTTCACGTAAGTGAGGCGATAATCGCCGGTTTCTGTACGATCAAGTTTAAATACTAAGTGTAATAGTTGCATATTCTTTTCCTACATTTCAAGACCTTCAAATTGATGTATAACATGCCATGGTAGATAAAAACTTTTTTTAGCCACCCACCGTATTGGCCGCCATCTTGAAAATATCAAGTGTAAAATTTTTATAGTTTCATATTCATTTTCTACACCTCAAGACCTTTAAATTGATGTGTAACATGCCATGGTAGCTAATAACTTTTTTTTGGTCATCCGCCATATTGGCCGCCATCTTGAAAATATTAGATGTGTTATTTTTTATAGTTGCATATTCTTTTTCTACACTTCAAGACCTTTAAAATGATGTGTAACATGCCATGGTAGCTAAAAACTTTTTTTGGTCACCCGCCATATTGGCAGGGCCACCATCTTGAAAATATTAAGTGTAAAAAGTCCAAAATTTGTCCAGTTGTCTAAAATGCCGAGATGTACCTGTGTGCCAAATTTCATGTTTCTAGCTACAGNAATATTATATATATTCAAAATAATATTTGCATAATTAGTTAAACAAAATATTTAATTAATTTAATTTGTGGACCATTTGCCCCCCCCCCCCTCGCTACGCCACTGGTTGAGGTTGCATTAGTTTCATTTAAACTCTAATCATTGTAACTACATTTGTATTTTCGTAATAAAATAGTCAGTCAATTAGTGCGGCACATACCTTCTTCGCGTCCTATTTTGTAAAAATTTGTGGTTTTATAGTTTTTAACATATTATTTTCTAATTCATTCCATCTCCCGAGCTAGGTTATTTGAAACTGTCAAACTTTATATTATCTTTCACATGAATTAAAGTATCATATTTGCAAAATTTAAAGAGAGTAGACGTTTGAAATTAATCTGGTCTATCTCCAGGCTACTTTAGACAAACGAAGTTTCCTACAAATCAGATAAGTTTTTGATCAACATAAATGTGTGTTTGTGCGCATGTGGAAAAGAAACAAATAGGCGCATAAGGTTGAAACTTATATGGGACCAACGCAAAATTGAGCGACAGACCGACAGACAGACACGAAACCAAAAATGTTCCCTATGATGTCTGAAAAGGATTTCTGTCTTGGAATTTTTAAAATAGAAGATCTAAATGATTTTCGTTCTTCAAAACAAACTCACAGCTTCGGTTAGCTCGGAAGCAAAAATCATTATACATGAAAAAAGACGCCAGAAAATCTAAATTTTGGACTTATTTAAATTTTGAGGGTTTAAGAATTCAAATTGCATTTCCTTATAATATGCATTGAAGCAAACTCACACAGAATGGTGCTCTACTAGATTTGCTTCAAGTGTTTTATAGTAAGAAGCAATATTGATCATTTTAGACTGAAAATCAAAATGTTTATGCGAATATCTCGAAAACGAGGCTGTTCTTTTATTCGGCGTCAAATTGCCTATAAGATCCTGTGAAATCTCACATAGAATATTTCTTAAAGAAAATGCGATGGTTTCGTTCCGAAGTATTATATCTAAATATTTGTTTTAATTTAATTATTATCATTGAAATTATTAATATAGTTATATTGTTAATAATTTATTGCGGTAATTATTCCAGACTAAATAAATCATATGACCGTGGCTGCGACTGTGGAATTCCTTATCCTGGTTTTCAGATAAATGATCTTTATCCTGTCGGTAAAATACAATCGTTAATTAATTCAAATTAAAATAATCTCGCATAATATAAACGTAAAATGTACAGAAGAGAGGAAGACATAATAAACGCACCGCACGCAGTGTATAACCATGAATACTGAATACCTCCGTTTCCTATATAAATCTTCAACCATTGGACTACACTCAAGCCTAAGTACTCCGTACACTCAAGTTTTTTTTTTTTTAAATAGTCTTCCTTTGTGGCACATAGCTTCCCCGCTTTAATTGGAGAAATGGTAAGCTAAAGGTCGACCAAGAAGTCATGAAAATCTGAGGTGTGCGCTAGTGTCGTCATGTACAGTCAGTTTTTAATAAAATAGACCACTGTCAAAAAACACAGTGTTGTTCTTTGGTTATTAATCATTTTATTTTTGATAACTTCTATATTTTTTGCTACAGGCAACACTGTACCTGATAAGAAATCACTTCTACTATACGCATCTATAACATCTTTATATTATTATTTATTGATTATTCCCCTTTATTTCTGAGTTTCATTTGTTACTGTTGATTTCCAACCCATGCTGCATCATCCCGTGGATTTGCGGATCGTACGAAAATCGTTTAGGACAGTTGTGACTGTAATTCGTACTGTATAAAAACAAACAAAAAAGGGAACCTAACAGATTGGAAACCTTCCTGTTGTTGTTCGTGAGATTTTACATAACTGTGCATGTCATACAAACTAGAAATGGGTATTGTCTTTAGCACCCGACTATACTGACTTCGGCACTACTCGGAAGTTCCGTCTTTAAACGAAGCTAAGCTTTCAGTTTCTCCCGTGTTCATGACTTCTTGGTCGACCTTTAGTATAAAACAATGTGATCCAACTCAGAATTGAAAGCGCTGTTGTTGGAGCTTTATCGGAAATTGTCATTGGCGTAATTTTATTCGCGCCGACGTGTAAAAGTAATTTGGGATCATCTAAAGTCTACTTTTGACAAACCGCTAAAATTTCTTTGAATTGGGATGTATACTTTCAAAGACTTTATGTGTTAATTAAAAAATTGCTTTTGCACGTGAGGTTTATAATTAACATGGGGCCAAATGTGCATTATAATCGTACAAATAGTTTTTAAAATACAAACAGAAAGAAACTGGACCAAAAATGTCCCCTGATGTCTAAATCGGATTTCTGTCTGATTCTACTTCGTAAACATAAAAAAAATAAAAAATGTATAACTCAAAACGATCGCATGTTTTTTTTACCTTTGGTAAACTTTGCAAGCAAAATATTTAGTACAAATATTCCTCAAACTACCTCCAGGCACTTTGTAAAATTGTATATTCTAAAAATATAAGTTTAAATCAAATTATAATTATTATTAACACTGGGAGACAGACAGAGAAAAATAGACTCCAGCGCCGGGACGTGAACCACGGACCTCAACATCAAGTCCCAGCACTGGAGTCTATTTTTCTCTGTCTGTCTCCCAGTGTTAATAATAATTATAATTTNTTAATAAACAATTGTTTCGTATTTTGCCTCTGAGCTTACGGAAGATAAAAAAAAGCATTAATATGTTAAGGTTTTCCGTCGTAGATGATTGGCTAAGAGCACTGTGTTAAAAATGCGGAAATATTGGGTATTATTACCTGGAATCCCGCCGGAGATGATTGTAAACTTTAGTGGGCATGAGTTGTCATTAAAATCCACTTTCATAATAACTCATACTCGTTGCAGCAACACAACCAAAATCAGAAATAAACTCAGTAATGTCCCAAAAATAATGTTATTTACTAGATAAACATTAGTTATTACTTTCCAGGGAATCATGACAATTTATTTATTTCTTCCACTTTGATTTGTACAAACAAGTAATAAATCCAGTTAAGAAATGTTTCTTGCTTTCATATTACTCATTACGACGAGCAAATCATTGATACTGGAATTAATTATATCCGAGTTGACTGGACACAAGGCGATGTTATCGCTCCTACAAGGTTTAATTACTCTGTCTGTCCGTATTGTTTGGACACAAGACAGACTGACAGACACAGTCAAGAGGAAATGATTGCTACACTGACGCAGCATCTCAACATGTGACAACCTTGCGTGGATCAACCAAGCACCAAGACATTTCGGAAATTTTATTTAACAATAGATTTTGTTTTAAATTCTAAATAAAAAGTTTATTTTATTTAAAAAAAATAAAAACTTATTGAGAATATTAAAACACTCGTATATACATTAGTTTAAAAGTTATATTCTAGTTCAATATTTACTTATAAATTGATCAACAGCTGTCTTATATAATAAATTATCAATACTGAATATTAAAATGCATGCTCTTTTTCGACAAAAAAAAAGTATTAAATAAAGAAAAGAACAGAATTTTTTTTATTTAAATGTGGTGTTTATGAATGACATTTATTGATTTAAGAAATGCCTGTATGTTGATTTTTCTTAGTTTTTTGTATTCTTTTTATATAATAATTTATTATCCATTCATAAGAGTTTGTTCTTTAGAAATTATGTTAACTGAAAAATATTGGCGCGTGGAATTGGAAAATACGTATAGCCGGAAAATTTGTATTAAAATTATTATCAAATTTTGTAATAAAATAATTATCTCTAATTCCCTCGGTTTCACCTCGGGATTTAGGGACCATGGTTCTTTCAGCATCGTCTCAAGAACCAACTTTTTCGCTCAGGGAATAATTGCTTACTTTACTCCCTAGGTGCATAAATAACTATTATATTTAAAATGTAAAATATATATAATAATAATCCGTGGTATAACAACCTCTTGTGGGCTCAAGCCTGCCAAAAATACATTTACACAATATACAATATATTCAGATATATTATAGTTTGTCGTGACCACTTCTTTTATTCATTATACTTTTATTTGTAGATTATATCTCTTTTTTTGGTGATCTGTAGATTTGATTTCATATCAACTTCAATTTTATGACTTGTTTCCTTCGTTATGATTACCCCACGGTCCAAAAAACTAATTATTATTGACATCGTATGTTGGTCATCAAATGAAAAAAGTCGAGAACGCTTTGGTCTGATGCACAATATGGTTGGATCATCATTACCCTAATAATCATAAAAAAAAAGTTGTTTATCTTTACTCGAGATCTGGGTGCCATTACTGCAGGTTCACTGCCATTGTGTCTCGGTCATTGTTACGGCCACATCAAGCCTTTGTCACCTAAAGGAAACAACATTTTAAAATACTGTAAAAAAAATAAACAAACAACAACACTGACTTCCAGCTATAATGTGAATCCCACAAAAGTAGAATATTGCGAAGCACATGTTTGTTAATGTCTCCCAGTATGAATAGTTTTATGTTAATGTTATTCTGAATGTATAATTGTTTTTGTTCAAATTCCTCTTCTAAACTGATCGATTGAATCCTTCATCTTGAAAGTACTTCAAAATGAATTCTAAATCACAGNTATGTTAATGTTATTCTGAATGTATAATTGTTTTTGTTCAAATTCCTCTTCTAAACTGATCGATTGAATCCTTCATCTTGAAAGTACTTCAAAATGAATTCTAAATCACAGTGTGGGCATGCTTCCAGTTAAAATTAGCGAATCCAATCATCTGCTACGTAGTTTTTCACAGCTCGAGTAATATCAACATTTTTACGGTACAGAAATTTTTTTTAAACACAAAGTTTCGCTTCTGACACAAGAATTGTCTTGCATTCGATGCAAACCCAAAACAAAAACTCGAGCAGCATAAAACATGTGCCACTCGTCTGAGAACCGAACCATCGTGTTCTTGTGTCGCCATATTGGTGTTGAAAAATGTTAAGAAGAGGTGGGGCTTCCAAGCATTGTGTAGCAATAATCAATGTTGACATTGTCTCAGCATGTTGTTAATATTTTGATATCATTGATAAATAATAGATCAAATAAGTTCACTTTTATCTCACTGTCCGCTTCTGGTACTTCCTATCTTCAAAGTTAGAGCCCCTTTATCATTGACTACTTTCACTACCCATCTAAGCTCTTTGCGATGTCACCTTTTCCCTTTGCTAATTTGATCCGATTAGGAATTTGACTTAGGGGAGCCACAAACTCACCCTTGACTCTATTACCGAGCCATCCACTGCGTCTTCCCATGGTAATAAACCTTCATATTTTATTTTCTCTTCTGCTGCTGTTTGTAGTCCGTCCGGTTTCCCCTTCTTCTTTGGATATTCCCCGAAACGTTTCGATTGACGTTGTTTACATTTATTCTGCAGCTATTTCAGCCGCATTTTCTCACTTTTATTGTCTGCCATTAGGAGTTTTTGACGGCTTATCCTCTTTGTGGCAGAGTTCAAGGATTTTTATAATGCAGTTGTAAGTGGAGACTTTTAGCTGTTGGCAGCAGGATATTTTGTTGGTTTTCACGTTTGGAATCCCTATAGTGAACACCGATTTTGCATTACCTTCGAAAATCCCCAGTCTACCTCGCATATCTATCTGTCGTCTGAGCAGACTCGCGGAGCCTAAATAAACTACAAGGCCGACTAAACTTGGCATACATGTCCAGAAAAATTATACCCCGAGGTGAAATCGAGAAATGAATTTTAGCTCCAAATTTGGGGGTGCTAACCCCCCAAAAACTCTGAAAAGAATTTGTCTTGAAAAACGGTGTTGAAAATTTTGATTAAAAAATTCTACAACGTCCATATAAATGCAAGTCTAACGAAGCTGTTTTCCACGGGGAAATCTAGTTTTCTAAGAATATAGAATAGCTTTAAAGGCGGACATAGAGATTCCCCGCCGAGGAGGAGGATTTATGTTGATAAATTTTAAATGATTAATTTTGATGAATTGTTCAATCATAATTATATTTACCTACGAAAACATGATAATGGAAAACACTGGGCTAAGTAATTTGAAATCGTATATGAGAAAGTTTTTCTGAGTTGTCTCGGAACGATTTTTAATATTTACCAACCTAAATGCAATAATAATGAACTCTTAATGCGGATGTCCATTTTGATTATTTAATTTTTAATAAAATAAATTTTGACTGAATTTGTACGAAAGGTGTTTGGTTGTGTACCGACAGCTTATAGTTTTTATTTGTTGTTAGTTGTACTAACATTACTGGGAAGTGAGAACTGCAAGTGGATTGCATCGTGTGAGAGAACTGACACACTGTTTAACTGTACAACTNTCTGAGTTGTCTCGGAACGATTTTTAATATTTACCAACCTAAATGCAATAATAATGAACTCTTAATGCGGATGTCCATTTTGATTATTTAATTTTTAATAAAATAAATTTTGACTGAATTTGTACGAAAGGTGTTTGGTTGTGTACCGACAGCTTATAGTTTTTATTTGTTGTTAGTTGTACTAACATTACTGGGAAGTGAGAACTGCAAGTGGATTGCATCGTGTGAGAGAACTGACACACTGTTTAACTGTACAACTAGTTATTATAGCGCTCTAACTGAATAACAAAAGTATACTTATAAATAGAATTAATTAAACCTGACAAACAAACAAATAATTATAACTATTATAAAATATTAATACACGTACTCTATTAAAAAAAGGCAGCAGGATATTTTNACTTTTGATTTATCGGAACTATCCATGTTTAACTTTTGATTTATCGGAACTATCCATGTTTAACTTTTGATTTATCGGAACTATCCATGTTTAACTTTTGATTTATCGGAACTATCCATGTTTAACTTTTGATTTATCGGAACTATCCATGTTTAACTTTTGATTTATCGGAACTATCCATGTTTAACTTTTGATTTATCGGAACTATCCATGTTTAACTTTTGATTTATCGGAACTATCCATGTTTAACTTTTGATTTATCGGAACTATCCATGTTTAACTTTTGATTTATCGGAACTATCCATGTTTAACTTTTGATTTATCGGAACTATCCATGTTTAACTTTTGATTTATCGGAACTATCCATGTTTAACTTTTGATTTATCGGAACTATCCATGTTTAACTTTTGATTTATCGGAACTATCCATGTTTAACTTTTGATTTATCGGAACTATCCATGTTTAACTTTTGATTTATCGGAACTATCCATGTTTAACTTTTGATTTATCGGAACTATCCATGTTTAACTTTTGATTTATCGGAACTATCCATGTTTAACTTTTGATTTATCGGAACTATCCATGTTTAACTTTTGATGTATCGGAACTATCCATGTTTAACTTTTGATTTATCGGAACTATCCATGTTTAACTTTTGATGTATTGGAACTATCCACGTTTAACTTTCGATGTATCGGAACTATCCATGTTTAACTTTCGATGTATCGGAACTATCCATGTTGAACTGATGAAACAAAGGGATAGGAAATTACTTGTTCGAATGTTCGTGTTGAGCTGTGACAATGTTACCATATAAATCAGAGGATTATGGAGCGGAATCGAACCCACGACCCCGCCATCATTTCGTACTGTTGATAAGACAAAATGATTTAGGTCGGCGTGGCCGTGTGACTTCAATAAATCCATCGAAATCACAGCATTGGAAATTTAAGAACACTTTCTCTCTATTTAGTTCAATTACAGAGTATATAAGTTATTATTATTATAGTTGTTTGTCAAATTACACCTTAAATGCTTTACTAAGTGCAATTAGCGTTTTTATAAATATACAGAGCTACAGCCTTGAACGGACTCTAAAAACTAGAATATTTATAATAGAAGATTATAAACGCAGCATAACTTGAATGGAAAGTGCAATGACACATTCTTATACAATTAACAGAAACATCGACTTAACTCGACTAATTTTTTATGGTATAATTACAATGATTAGTTTCTGCTTTACTCCTATTATGAATTACAATTTTTTTTAATATTTTAAAATTGTGTAGGGAAGGTTAGTTTGTGCGCAAGCAGTAGTGAGCCAGACCGGCCTCGTTACAGTTAAATACACGACGCAAGGAGAACTGGTGCAAAGTATTTACATTTAGTTCAATAACTTCATATCGTTTCATATTTTATTTCTTTTTACTGTAGCAAATCTAATTAATTATGAGCAGCATTATTAATGATAATATTACTTGTTATAATCTTACTAACGTTAAAAATGGTTACAGACCATATCTTATAATATTCTGGTCTCAAAGATTTTTTTTTATAAGAGAAATATTAAGCCAGGCTTTACCATAATAAATACTTTAGTGGTAAAGTCCTAATAAGTTGATTTTCCAAGAAGCTGTAAAGCCAAAGATATTAACAATCTAGCTAATACAATCGACGCCAAAACCCCTTGACATAAATAAATTTGGGGAATTCCTCCCCTTAGGAATTAAACAATAAAAAATCTCTCAAGCTTTTCTGTGAAATTATTTCTCTAAAAGTTTTTTTATCAAACCAAATACATACTTGCAAATTCACTATTTAAACATTTTTTTAGTTGCACCAATTATTTCTTGGACTTTCTAGCTATTTGTTGTGTTTTCAGAGTCGTGCGTGGGAGGTGCATTTGTCTGCAGAAGTAGAACAGTTTAGAATAACTTGCGTGACATTAGAGCAGAATTCGTGACCAGGCTTGCACAATATCGTCGCACATAGTGCAACAACTATCAAGATTATTATCAAATACGTGTAACTTTTAGATCATGATCAAATAAAAAAATTTGTTCTTTCTGCCCAGCTTTTGAACTAAAAAATAGAAAATTTGAACTTACTTATAATAAAATTGATGTGGGAGCGTGTGTGGAGGTCATCTGAAAGGAATATTACAAACTGTCGCTCCACTTAAACTTGAAAAAGATGTAATAACAAAGCAGCTTTCAGCTTTCATAAGGCATCATCACTGCCTATTACGGAAGAAAATTTTTAGATTAATAAAATGATTTTTAGTGACTTTTGAGTCCACTTCATCTCGGAGATGAAGTGGACTCAAGTGAGAGATGAAGTGACGTGAAACCTGCTTTGGCTTTGGCTATATTTATTTATTTTTTTATTTTTTTTCGTGAAGAGACTTTTTGTGTTATTCCTTTACTTTATAGTAATTTTGAACTTGATAATAAGTAATTAAAGCTCAAAGAGTAGTTGTTGATAAGTTAAAAGTCAAAATGCTGATAGTTTCTTATGCTTAAACAAAGCAGTTTCAAGTGTTTTAGGGTAAGTGTAGATCTGAGACTTCTTAGTATCGAGACTCGCTCTCGAGATTGAAATCCCTAGTGGACATGGGGCTGAGACTAGACTCGGAGACTCGCCGACTCTCCGAGACTCGGGAGAGGCTGATGTTGCTCTCAAGTGGACAAGGTTCTGAGACTAATCTCGAGACTAGCTCTCGAGATTTAGTCTCAGATGGACACCCACCCTTAGTTTGTAATAATTTTTACTACCCAAGCTCTTGTGCTTTTTTCGACAGCAAACTCGGTCAAGCTTTCTTTTTGATATCTTGTATTGATTCAATATAAAAGTTTAGATTTTACGTCTCCCGAGAATAAATTTCACGGTAAACTTAACTATAAAAATTTAAAAAAATAATGTGTAAAAAAAATATTTTAGATGTTCTACTTAAGGTTGAAATCGGTAGAAGATCACATTTTTATTCGCCCATTAGGCTTGTTTCTTGTCTCAATCAATTATGTAATTTTTTTTTTCCGGGAGACTTTTAATCCGTGTCCAGACTGCCGAATCGAATAGAAGAAACTAGTCGAGTATTGGTCTCTGGGCGTGCCCAGTCTAAAGTGCGCCTGCGCATCTCAGACTGGGCATGCGCAGAGACCAATGTTTGGCTCGTTTCCTCTGTTCGGTTCGGCAGTCTGGACAAGGCTTTACACTCGAGGACGCAGGCCACTTCGGCAGCCCATTAAACAAACCCGGGTTAGGAACCAAACTCTTCACATTGTGTAAAGTGTTTGGTCGCTAACCCCTTCTAACCATCTCCAACCACCTCTAACCACCTTTAACCACCTCTAACCCCCTCTAACCATCTCCAACCACCTCTAACCACCTCCAACCACCTCTAAATCATGGTTTCCAGGCCGAAACTTGGTGGCGCGACTCTTTCCAGCAGCTACCCATTTATTTAAACAATGCTGGGTGTACATAAACGGTGGGCTCGGTCCGGGAATCGAACTTAGAGCTTCTATGGTCAGGTGGACACCCATCCAACTACTGACCACGCCCGATGCTGCTTTACGTAACTGATGGTGAACTAAGCGCTCTCTAACTAAGGCCCCCCATGTTTAACTACTACTATAATTAAGCAATTAAATAATAATTTAAATCAAATTATAATTATTATTAACTACGGGAAACAGTCAGAGAAAAACAAGCTCCCCAACACTGTTTCCCGTAGTTAATAATAATTATAATTTGATTTAAATTAAAATTTAATCATTCTGTAGTATGAATACTACCAAAATCGTAAAAATGAATTTGCAATTAAATAAGTGAATTATAAGATTCAATCGATAAAACAGCCGCGTTTAATTTTATGTTCTGGACGATAAATTGAAAATATAAGTCCGATGCCATCGATATATTTTAGTCTTGGACTAACCAGTTTTAATTTTATTATTTAAGTTCTAGTCTAGGATATTAATATTATATTAAATGAATAAAACTTTTAAATCCCGTTTAGATTAATAAAATTACCCCAACGTACTTAAATATTAAGTCAATGGAATCGGACTTATAATTTCAATTGCAGTGAGGTCTATGAATAAAAAGACGATCGGGTTTAAGTATTAAACAACGAGGTGGTTTTATAATAAAATCCGTGAAAGGTAAACTGAAAGTAGCCATCACGTGACTCGGCTACATTCTCTTTCAAAGTAAATGTTTCTAAAATCCCGTCTTAGAAACCAAACAGGTTGAAATCTCTTCTTAAATACATCCATTATAACCTCAAGCGATTTATAATTAATAAAATTAAGCTCAATAACGATAATTGAAGTAGTACTGAGAATGACGTAGTTGTTTTTAGTACAAGGTACAGGGGGCGAAGTATTCAACAAACCGGTTCCATTAGTCCTTGGCCCAACCAATACAAAGTAGAGTTTCCACGTATGTCATTACACACAGCTCAATCAAATTAACTTCTTAGAATGCATTACAATTTAATAACCAGTAATTATGCATTTATATTTTTTGCAAAAAAAAAATAATAATAATAATATTGTGTGATTATTAGTTCAAACAAAGCAGTCAAGTTAAAGTCGATAGGTTCGTCTACTCGCATCTTCCTTACTATATATTTTATTTGATTTAACACATGTACTGTTTATAAGTCTCGGAATGATTTGTTCATAGAACATCTGAGTTTTACCCAACCAGTGAAACGAGTGAGTGTGAGTTCGTAATGTCTCGCGTCTACAAACTCAAACTGTGTCACTTGGTCGATTCTTTACAACGAAAAATAAAATGATTATGAGTTCGGTTGGGTTTATTATTAAGAAAAAAGGAACGAGGTTTAATAGTGGGGTGCGTTGTTCATAATATAATTGTTAAAGCGAGTCTAACATAATAATAAGTTATTAGCAGAGTAACCGGGTTCGAGTCTAGTCTAGGATGAAATGTTTTAAGCAGCAGTAAGAAAGTCTTCTTGAGTAAACTGGAGGTTTTGTGATTTAGTAGACTTTGGATTGATTCACGTAATCATCTCATAATAGAGAACCCCGGAGTCTTGTATTCGTCTTCACTTAGACGTGTCCGCGTCCTTCCTACACAAAACTCTTACTTTAAAACTAGTTATGTTTTTGGAACGAAGTTTTTTATGGTACGTTTCAGCGTGGCCCGGGAGTGAATCCAAAAATAAAAACTGCCGTCACAAAACCGACAGTCACGAAATTGACCGATGACGATAACTTGACAAACAGTTGACCGATTTAGTTGAAATTAAGTATAGATCGTCATTTTACCAATGCCCGGAACGAGTTGGTTGGACAACGTTATCCGCCCAAGCGTTCGCGAATAACTCTCGCGTAATCGCATCCTTCTAATGTAAAATTGAATTTTTATAAGACAAAAAATAAGACAAAAAACTTTGCTAAGCTATGAAGTGATAATGATCGCTAAATATATTATTGCGGACCTAAACGTTTAAAACAGAGAAAACAACGATTTTACCGATATCTTACGTTTTAACGATTTTAATAAAACTTAGCTTTTCTTTTAATTTTGCCTAACTCCACTAAGTTCAAATAGTTAGGCATTGTTTAAAACGATGCCAAAAACTGCAACATATTCCAACTCTAGTGGGCGAACAAACTATTCTTGATTTAAAAAGAAGTTAATTATTACTATTAACCTTATATCAGCTTTAAACACATGTTTTTGACTACACTATGGTAAGTTTGCCCATTTTCAATCTAACAAAATATAACTCATATTTAACAAAATAATGTATTAAATAATTTCATTTAATTCCATGTAACTTAATGTGTATTTACATTTGTATAATACATATAAAGTAAATACAAGTGTTAGAATAATAACTATTTATCATAAATATTCACTCTAGAATTTTTTATTATTGAAATAAAAAATATAGAAGATTTTTATCTTTTTAGACTATTGTATTCAGATTAATTTAATTTATTATATATTTGATTATGCATTTAATTATACATTTTTATTATAATTTACATTTTTACATTTTTTTTTATTATACTTTTAATTTATTATATTGTTGTTTATCAAGCATTTCAGTCTAACAGAAATAATCATTTATGAATAAAATCGGTCCGAAAAATTGAATAAAACTGTCTCATATTAATACAGATACTGAATTTAAATTTCATAAATATAAAAATTGATTCATTCATTTTGAAACTTATTTAAAAATTGTTCAACAAATAATGGTTGTTGACTTTTTGGTAGGAATTCAGTAGAATGAGATTCATTTTCTTCAATACCTCCGTGACTTTTTCCCGTGGGAAAACGACACATATAACTTTATATAAATTGTTTACTTCAATAGACTAAATTTAAGTATATTTACTTACCCATATACGTACTAAATATAAATAAGAGTAAATATTATGCTCTCGCGAAAATTATATTCTGACATTTTGATGCAAATACACGTGTTGAGGTCCTATGAATTCATAAAAGTTGTTTTTAAAAAGTTTCTGTCTTTTGTCTGTAGTCTGACGTCTGTTGACTGTAGACTCTAAGGCGTCACTACAGACTATAATCTATAGTCTACACTATAGTCTGTAGTAGACGCCGGGGCCTGGAGAATGAACTGCTGGGCCAATTTTATTTTATAATACATGTTAAGAAAAATCATACCCCGAGGAAATGATTTTTAAGAATAAAAAAAAATTTACTTACATATTTAGGAGGCCCCCCACCCC
>KZ651819.1:43815-56175 GCA_001010745.2 Gerris buenoi
TCGCAATAGGTTTTCTGTTTTTGGGCAAAAAAGTTTAACTTATATACCAAATTTCAAGTCAATAGCGTCAGTAGGTTGGGAGATATAATCCAAGTTGCGACGGACGGACGGACGAACTACCAAAAGCATAAGGGTTTCTAGGACGACCTTGAAACCCTAAAAAGATTTACAATACATTACTCATAACTCATAACTAGTACACTTTTTAACGAGTGATTTCTTATGAATTCCTGAGTAAAAAAAAGTCATTCTTCAAGATTATCACAATGCTTCCGTAACCTTTGGTAAGCTCGGAAGCAAATATAGAATAGTCTTCCAACCCTTGGGCACATAGATTTCTTGCACCCTATTATTGGACCAACATTATTGGTCACCTTATTATTGGTCACATATACATTGAAGTATGGTTGAACTGTTACCTGCTTTGATTGCTGGGGGTCAAACTTATTTTTATTTATATGTATTTACTAATTTATTTATTAAATGTCTGCAGATGGTTAAAATTGATATGAGACTATTTGTTGGCCGGTTTTGACCCATCCCATATTTCTTCAAAATCGGACGAGTACTTTTTCTTTTCCTCATAAGTAATTTATTACGATTTTGTTTAGAGTGATGGATTAACGAATAAAACTTAATTGATGAATAAAAAAACTAGAAGTGTTTATGATGACGAGTAGGCAAACATTCAACGATGAATGAATAAACAATAAGTGTTTATGCTGAGTAGGCAAAACTTAAATAAAGATTGAATCAACTAGAAGTGTTATGTTTATGCTGAGTAAGGCTTTTCGTTTGATGAATTTACTGCAGGAGACGAAAAGGCTTTTCGAAGTTACTTTTTCGGCTAAAATGAAGTTAAATGGAGCGAAGAGGCTAAAGATAAACTCAGCTAAATGGACTCGAACCTTTTCCTTCTCTTCCATAAACCACTCAGTATAAATAGTTGAACAAATAACACGCACCAGTAATAACACTTCTTTAAAAACAATAGCCAGATCTATTAGAAAATCGACACTAATTTGAGAATTTATCAATTTCTTAAATATTATAAATTTATTTTGCTAAAACCTTGCAGAGTCATGACCTCCACCCGAATTTCTGTTCATTCATCTTGATCCAAGGCTTAATAATTCATGTATAAATCAATACTTGCTTACTCCGGGGCACTACAGCCCTTGAATAGTCTTGGCTTTCTCCACAATTTCTCTCCATTCATCTCAATCCAAGGCTTTTTGTCGCCAATTCCATGCCTCCCAGGCTTCTAAAGCTATTTTAAACATCTTCGTTCCATCTTTTGTTGGGCTGTCTTGTCTTAACTTCGGTTGTTGCCCATTGATATTATATTAGCCTCCTGATCTTTGTGGGTATCCCAAGAATAGCAAGGGTTTTGAAGAGGTATTTCTGGTCTGTAGTGTCGTATGCTTGATGTTCCCTGAGGTTTTTGTTGACTGACAGATCTTCAATTCTTTCTAGAAGGCCAGCCTATCTTACTCTTCATGCATTTCACAATTGAAGCGCGATTCTGGGGTACTTATAGAGCTGGTCTAGTTGGTGTGGATTCACCATTCTTCCTGGGATTGTCTCGGACCATAAATTTTGGGGTGGATGAATGTTGAAAGAACATTTCTTCAATCAGTTGTTTAAAGTGGACATTCTTTGCTTGCACTGATGTAAGATTATTCGGATAACCGTGTTTCACATTTAAACGATCTTCTGTCGAATAAAGTGGATAGATGGATGCATGGATTGTTGAAGCAATAACAATAATAATAATAGCTCCCTCGACAGTTCTTTCGAAGCAGGAGCCTCCCTATTAAGGAGTTAGAGAGTCAGTTATGTTGTAAACATATTAAAAAATTCCTAATTTAAAAACATAGTAGTAGCCTTTCTCCATCCTTGCCTATTCATAGTCGTCCTATGGCATAGCGTCCCCATTCTCTCGACAAACTCATCTGTCCATCTTCTCGCTGGCCTTCCTTTACTTCTCATACATCCATATGGCGTCCATACTTTAGTTGCCCTTGCCCATCTTTCAGGATTGATTCTATGAACATGGCCAGCCATGCCCATTTCCATGCCCATTTGCCAGAGCCATGCCCATTTCCACTTTAAATTATGGCTCTGTACCATCAGGCTCTTCGTACAACTACTATTGATAATTTTCCTATTTCTTATTTTTTCTCTTCTGCTGATTCCGTGCATTGCTCTTATCATCTGACACTGCGCTGAAACTAATCTTCGGTCCATGATTTGAGTCAGTGACCATGACTGGCAACCATAAAGAATAGTGGGGAAAACGCCGCTTTGTAAAGCCTTATTTTTTATATGTGCTGAGATCTTTCGCTTGAATTTTTTTTTATAAAGACCTAAACTTTCTCCAACCGAGCCTTATTCTCCGATTTACCTCACTATTCAGTGTGTCCTGGAAAGCAACTAACTGCCCAAGATAGACATATTCTTTCACATTCTCTATTATACATGTTCTATCACCTTCCACAACCTCTATCGGGTTGAGGTTAAAATTGGATTAATCTTTGTTTTTGACCAATTTATTGATAGGCCGCATTCCTCACAAACCTTCATTAAATCCGTTATCATCTTCTTCATTCCAGCTTCAGCATATGAAAAAAGCAAAATATCATCAGCGAACCGTAAGTTGTTTAACTTTCTGCCATTTATGTCAATTCCAAGCTTGTCCCAATCCAGTTCCCTAAATGCTTTCTCCAAAACGCAATTGAATAATATAGCCAACATTGGGCAACCCTGCCTGACTCCACGTCCCACCTCAAACTCCTTGAAGTTAAATAAAGTTAGAGTGCGAAAAGAAATTTTCTGACGTCACACGAATCCTTTATTTCCTTCTCATATCATATTCACAAGGTAGAAAAGGAAAAACCACTGCCCACAGTTTTCTCCAAGCTAAACATACATTTAATTTTTGAACACGAAGCTAGTAGGACCATGTTATTTAATAATTTACACTGGAATCTCTCTGTGCATGTTTCATNATAATTTAATAAAATTAATAATTAAAACACAAACCGCGCGAGAGGAAAAAATTTGCAAGTAAGATTGAAATTAATTTAAAATATTTTTTTTTTTAAAAATCAGATCAGTAGCTTTCAATAATTATTTAAATTATTGTTGAAGCAATACCATATTTTAATCTTAAGTGTATTTGAGTTAACTGGATGTTATTGTTTTTTTGATCTGCTGTGTCATAATGATGGATAGATGGATTGTTGGAACTAGTTTGTAAAAAATAACTTTGGAGATAATGCAAAATACAGAGAAAGCTTGTGGAAGCCCTCATTAATTTCTTTCTCATATCAAATTTAACCGATATATAGCAGATGAAAAGATAGATGGATTATTGGTATAGTAAAGATCCTAAAATGTATTCTATAATAATTTTTTTTCCGGATTAAAGCACATGGAATAATAGATGAAGTGTTCTAATATTGCATTTAATAGGTTAATATTATGTCAATATTAGAGCTAATATTTGCTCGGACATTATTGACAAATAAATACTTTTCCGCGTTTCATATCTAACCGGTTGCATTTTGTTTATTTTTGCGAGTAATATCGATGGAAAGATGGATGGATTATTGATACAAATTGAAGTTAAATAAAGTTAGAGTGCGAAAAGAAATTTTCTGACGTCACACGAATCCTTTATTTCCTTCTCATATCATATTCACAAGGTAGAAAAGGAAAAACCACTGCCCACAGTTTTCTCCAAGCTAAACATACATTTAATTTTTGAACACGAAGCTAGTAGGACCATGTTATTTAATAATTTACACTGGAATCTCTCTGTGCATGTTTCATTCATATTTTTAGCATATAACTCAACCATTAAGAGCAGAATTCCAAAAAGGATTTGAATAAAAAATTAAATCCTTAAGCTGCATCTAGTAATACTACTTAAATGTTTTTAGGATTGTTAAATTTTACATATAATACTGAATACTGTGCTAGAAACATTAATTTGTTTATAAATTAAATTATAATTTAAAAATCTGACATAAATAGTTACGCTTTCTGCATGCAAGTGATAATACAAACCAATTTAAAGTCATCGACAATTTTTTTTAAAGATGTAGTATCATATTATGGTACTATTGCATTTTGGTAATATGGTAGTAGTGGTAGTAAGGTGGTAGTAGTGGTCTAGTACTAATACTAGACGGGTAGGACGAACCACTTGTTCGAACCTTGTAATTAGGCCATCTTTTAGGTCCATTTTACTAGCACCGTGGTAGAAAGTTCCAACCACTTTACACATCATATCACTCTCTATTGTACTGCCGAAGCGAATATGATGTGATCATTAGTGAGTCATATAAATCGTATCACGACAAGGCATCGAACCCACTACCTCGTACCGCACTTGATTCATTGATGGCCGAGTGTACGTGGTAAGTAATTTAATTCACGCAGGCTGTCTTATGATTAAATGGGTACTATGGTGGAAGGCCTCAAATAAACCAAAAGTGTTTAATATACCAATTGAACGAGAGATATTATGGGTGTGGAAAAATAGTGTGGTTTGTACATTAAGGCCCCATATATTGTCAAAATGTTTTCGCAAGCATGATTTTTAACTAAATTTCCCCGACATCAGGTTTGCGTAAAATGTTTGATTGTGTATGGGGGCATTTATGAATGAACACTTTATCTCTTCAAAAAATAATTAATAATATTGGTTATATTTCGTAAGTTTAACTAATTTTTCGAAGTAGTGTTTTATAGAAATAAAAGAAATAGAATGCAATGCTGTAAAGTACATTTGACGCAATATATAACAATTCAAACTCTAATTACTAAGAAATGTAATTTTCAGATAATTTAAAACTGTACTTTTATTTGTATCGTTCTTTTGACCGATTCAAATCCTTAATTTGCTTTTCTCTGTTTTTCACTTCCTATTGCTCTTTTTCTTTACAATTATTTACTTCGATTTAAAATGAAAATAAAAGGTATATTTCCTTTCGGTAAAGAATTTCTATTGGAGTTCTTCTACTTGATAGAGATTCCTTGCCTCAAGTCAATTATCCTTTTTTGGAAAAATAAATGAAAGGTAACAAGAAAATATAAAGGTGAGTATTTTGTGTTTAACTCTACAACTTCTTAAACATTTTCGAACTTAACTCAATCTACTCTTTTCAACTCTATTTTCTATTAAGTTTCTTCTCTGAACTTTTATATTGAGAAAAAAAACGTTTCGGTTTTACTTTAGTGTATTGATAGAGTTTAATAAAACGGCAAAAAGGTAATCAATAGATAAATTAGTGAAGCAATTTCTATTAATTTAATTGCATTAGTTTGTTTCACTTCTTTTAAAAGTAAATAATAAAACAAATGTTTATAGGAAAGTAATGTTCTTTCAAGCAATTTAGAACTTGGTTCAGTAAACACTTGCGAACTTAATTTCATTGACTTTTATCTTCGTCTTAATGATAACAAACAACCTAAATATACTACACAAAGTCTTTTAATCTAGAGAATTTAGGGTTCCTTCAGAACCATTTTTAAACAAAATTAGGATTATAGAAAGGAATCAGAGCTAAGAAAAATACACTTCTCCGCTGGGATTTTAACCAAGACCTTTGAATTGCCCGTCTAACACTCCACCAATTAAGCTGGAGAATCATTCAAATTTCACATCTTTTTGTAATTATAATTTAATAAAATTAATAATTAAAACACAAACCGCGCGAGAGGAAAAAATTTGCAAGTAAGATTGAAATTAATTTAAAATATTTTTTTTTTTAAAAATCAGATCAGTAGCTTTCAAAATACATATAGGCGTAGAGAAAAATGTTCCATAATGTTAGAAACGTAAGTAGTATGTAATTTGTATTTATCTAATATATTTTTATGTCTCTAGGTCATCTTTTATTTTGTAATAACAATACATAATACCAATAAATATATCGAATAGTCTGGCTCATAGTTTCCTGGCGTCTTATTATTGGGAAATAGTAATTTGGAAACTTTGGATTCTCGTTAGGGTTACATTTATTTTACTCGAAAATTTATTACATTTATTTACACGAAATTGATATGAGACTGTTTGTGGGCTGCCTTCAACAAACTATCCAAATTTCCAAAAAATAGGATGAGTACTTGTAGTTGAGAAAGCATTAGATATGGGTCGAAAATAACAGAACAGCTCACAATAACATTGGAGAATAACAGTTTGTCCGATAACATGTTATTGAAAAAGACCTGTTATCTTATAACAGTTCACATTAAAACAGCTCAGACAACAGAACAGATTTTATTTCAATAACAGATCATCTGCTATAGTTATTTCATAACAGAACGGAATCAATAACATTTCAAATAACAAGAACAAGATGGAATGAACTGGTATTGTTATATGAAAATACTTCTTCGCTACTGTTACGGTTATCGTTTCGTTAATGTCATTCTGATTCTTTCTGTTCTCTGCTCTGTTTCTGTTATCAAAGCTTAAATAATTTTATTATTAACGGCAAAGATTTCGCTGTTGGAGGATAGAGCTCGGTTCTAATTTGCATGGAGAAAGCAATGGGCGCTTGAATTAATAAAGGTTTAAATTAATAAGGGACCAACAATAGACTAATTATGGGCGACCATTCATACATCATTAAAATCGGAGTAGTTTTTAAGAGTTATTCGCAAAAATATTGATGGGCATACTGACTAAGCAACAAAACACCAATGTATCCTATGTAAACATGATCAACAATGTATCCTGGTGTCTTAAACGGAATTCTGTCAAGTAAATTTTGAATATGGAGACAAGAAAAACTTTGATCTTCAGGAAGCATTATCAATTAAACATTAGATATATGATTATCTTCAATTTATCGTACATAGTTTATTTACCCTGATTTAAGAACTCGATTAAACAAGTCACGTCCTTCGCTATATAATCAAGGAATTGATAAACTCTTGTTTGGATTGCAAGGAGTTGATAAACTTCTTGCAGAAGCTGGAAAGATGTTGGAATTTAGACCGAACTCAAGTTTAAGTGGGAACTTAGTTATAAATAATTAGCCAAGTATTTGTTTAGTAACTTTGCCCAACTTGCAAACTATTTCTAATTAATACTATAAAGTTTCAATTTCGCTTAAAATGATCAAGAATTATGTTATTTGGAAAATTGTCAGATTGAAGACGAAAAAGGAAACTGTTGATGGAATACATTATAAGTGACATAGATCATTTACTTCTCTTAAAAGTTAACTGTTAAAGGTAATTCTCGTTTAAGGGTTTTAGGCAAAATCCTACTTCTAATAAAATATCAGAGTTTTTAGCATTAATGTAAAGAGTTGTTCTTAATTATTTACTAAAATCTCTACCAATACATTTACATAAATAAATAATGTATTAAAAAATAATTTTGTATAGCTATTCGTCCTTGGGTTTTAACTAAAATTTGTGGTCTAACCTTTAATATATTTTATTTCACTTAATAATAAAATATATTTATTCCTTCTAAGGGTCTTAAAGGAATATATATATATATATATGTGTGTTTTGTTCAAATAATTATTAACTGCCATTTAATCGCTTTTTAAGGCATTTAGGCAAAACAGTACACAGTTGTGCCCACTCCTTACTCTCTTAGTCTGTCAAAAAACATAAGAAGTGTAAAATAATCAGCTAACTGATGATGACGGTATTTAGTTATTAACTAAAGTCGAATCCGGTATTTCATAATAATTGTGTATATTCTTGTAGTCAGACAATAAACTGATTAATCCTTATTAAATGTGTTTATTTATTTACTCATTATTAAAACCATATTATCTAAATACCTCAAAATCTCCGTTAAAACGACTAATGAATTTGTAAATCTTCTACACTGGTGATGACAGGGTTTTAAGCCACGCCCATTTGTCAGAATTGAGGTATCCTATNGACAATATCAATGTAAATAAATAAAAGCAAGATTCTAAAATTTCTTCTATCTTTCCAATGAAGATTAAGGGTTTGTTTGACATTTTAGTTCTTGAAACTGTCCGTTGACAGGTGAGTGCGCCACCATCGATTTACAATGGGAATTCGTCCATTGGACCGTACCATAAACGATTCATGTGTAATTTGGAATAGATTAGAGTTTAGAGGTATGAACACAAAACAAGTCTCAAGTCAGGTCAAAACAGCTTTTATCCATTATGATTGCGTGACAGTCTCCTGCTTGATTGGATTCAAGATTTGTTAAAGCAAAGGATACCTTAATTTAGACTAGTGGGCATGGCTTAAGAAAAGCCTTACGTCACTCGTGGAGAAAGTTTAAAGTTTTCTCTATAATAGAATAATAGAACTAAATAGCAATAGATATTTAGTTAGAAATATTTATTTATACGTTTTACAGTAATGGAAATCTATATGAATGCTGTTATTATAGCTGTGTTTATAGCATGCTTTTTTTCGATCTAAAAAAAGTGAATAAAATAAATTGAGTGGATACAATTCAATTTTAAACCCCGGAAACTAAAAATTCATAGTAAAGCAAATATTTAGTTGATAGTTTCTTGGAAGATTAAGAAACTTTTGGGTTATTTGTACAATTTTAATTGACTTTTTTTTATCATTTTTACTCCAGGGTCCTGAAAGTAAAAAGTTTGAGGGAAGCAAAAAAAAAAAGTCCAGGGGCGACTCGGAGGGGGGGGGGGTGTTCTAAGGTATAAAATGAAAAGTATAAGTTTTGGGTTGAGTTAAGAGGTTTTTCTCGAAGGAAAGAAAAGTAGTGGAGAGACTTTGTTGAGAAAACTCCAAATAGCTTTTCGGCATCTTGTTGAAATGAGTTCTAAAATTAAAAGGGATCAAGATTCTGCAGACTTTCCCCTCCCAAATCTGTCGTTCCACTCTAATTACTTCTTCATTCGCTTCCTTCTCCCCCTCCAAGTATTTATATCTTGAGAAGAAGAACCGGAAAACAGAATATAACTCAGCAAGCGTCTCCTTAGTTAATTCCATCTAATACACGAGAAGTGAAAAACTTGAGGATTAATAATCATTAAGAAATCCTTTAAAGACTTATGAAACCAGCTTCATATTAATCTACTAAGATTAAGTAAGAAAACATAAGAAAAAATAGTTTATGGAGTGTTCAGGCTTGTTTCCAATGATAGTAATTGCTTGTCGGCAAGGTAGGACTAAAAAGAACAACGATATACACTTGTTATTGTAATTAATAAAATGGATATAAACAAAGAAGTAGTAGTTGTTAATAACCATGAAAGGTTATAATCAAAGAAGTAGAAGTAGTAGTTGTTTATAACCATAAAAGGTTATAATCAAAGAAGTAGTAGTTGTTTATAAACACATTGATTATAACCTTGTTGTCACAAAGGATATAATCAAAGAAGTAGTAGTTTTTTATAACCATAAAAGGTTATAATCAAAGAAGTAGTAGTTTTTTATAACCATAAAAGGTTATAATCAAAGAANATTGACCTCTTTAATTGGTTATATATATATATATATGTGTGTGTTTTGTTCAAATAATTATTAACTGCCATTTAATCGCTTTTTAAGGCATTTAGGCAAAACAGTACACAGTTGTGCCCACTCCTTACTCTCTTAGTCTGTCAAAAAACATAAGAAGTGTAAAATAATCAGCTAACTGATGATGACGGTATTTAGTTATTAACTAAAGTCGAATCCGGTATTTCATAATAATTGTGTATATTCTTGTAGTCAGACAATAAACTGATTAATCCTTATTAAATGTGTTTATTTATTTACTCATTATTAAAACCATATTATCTAAATACCTCAAAATCTCCGTTAAAACGACTAATGAATTTGTAAATCTTCTACACTGGTGATGACAGGGTTTTAAGCCACGCCCATTTGTCAGAATTGAGGTATCCTATGCTTAACAATTCTTGGGACAGTGCTGTACAAGAAGATAATTTTGTGATGTTTGTTTCGCCAGCAATACACTTTGTTCTGTGGTTTAGCATTTTACTACGCTATACTTCTGTTCACGTTGGCTTTTATTATCTTAACCCAGTATTGTGAATAGTGATGGAGTAAAAAAAAAAAAATGATTTAAAAGGTCACTTGAGTCCAATGTTCCATAATGTTAGAAACGTAAGTAGTATGTAATTTGTATTTATCTAATATATTTTTATGTCTCTAGGTCATCTTTTATTTTGTAATAACAATACATAATACCAATAAATATATCGAATAGTCTGGCTCATAGTTTCCTGGCGTCTTATTATTGGGAAATAGTAATTTGGAAACTTTGGATTCTCGTTAGGGTTACATTTATTTTACTCGAAAATTTATTACATTTATTTACACGAAATTGATATGAGACTGTTTGTGGGCTGCCTTCAACAAACTATCCAAATTTCCAAAAAATAGGATGAGTACTTGTAGTTGAGAAAGCATTAGATATGGGTCGAAAATAACAGAACAGCTCACAATAACATTGGAGAATAACAGTTTGTCCGATAACATGTTATTGAAAAAGACCTGTTATCTTATAACAGTTCACATTAAAACAGCTCAGACAACAGAACAGATTTTATTTCAATAACAGATCATCTGCTATAGTTATTTCATAACAGAACGGAATCAATAACATTTCAAATAACAAGAACAAGATGGAATGAACTGGTATTGTTATATGAAAATACTTCTTCGCTACTGTTACGGTTATCGTTTCGTTAATGTCATTCTGATTCTTTCTGTTCTCTGCTCTGTTTCTGTTATCAAAGCTTAAATAATTTTATTATTAACGGCAAAGATTTCGCTGTTGGAGGATAGAGCTCGGTTCTAATTTGCATGGAGAAAGCAATGGGCGCTTGAATTAATAAAGGTTTAAATTAATAAGGGACCAACAATAGACTAATTATGGGCGACCATTCATACATCATTAAAATCGGAGTAGTTTTTAAGAGTTATTCGCAAAAATATTGATGGGCATACTGACTAAGCAACAAAACACCAATGTATCCTATGTAAACATGATCAACAATGTATCCTGGTGTCTTAAACGGAATTCTGTCAAGTAAATTTTGAATATGGAGACAAGAAAAACTTTGATCTTCAGGAAGCATTATCAATTAAACATTAGATATATGATTATCTTCAATTTATCGTACATAGTTTATTTACCCTGATTTAAGAACTCGATTAAACAAGTCACGTCCTTCGCTATATAATCAAGGAATTGATAAACTCTTGTTTGGATTGCAAGGAGTTGATAAACTTCTTGCAGAAGCTGGAAAGATGTTGGAATTTAGACCGAACTCAAGTTTAAGTGGGAACTTAGTTATAAATAATTAGCCAAGTATTTGTTTAGTAACTTTGCCCAACTTGCAAACTATTTCTAATTAATACTATAAAGTTTCAATTTCGCTTAAAATGATCAAGAATTATGTTATTTGGAAAATTGTCAGATTGAAGACGAAAAAGGAAACTGTTGATGGAATACATTATAAGTGACATAGATCATTTACTTCTCTTAAAAGTTAACTGTTAAAGGTAATTCTCGTTTAAGGGTTTTAGGCAAAATCTTCTAATAAAATATCAGAGTTTTTAGCATTAATGTAAAGAGTTGTTCTTAATTACTTACTAAAATCTCTACCAATACATTTACATAAATAAATAATGTATTAAAAAATAATTTTGTATAGCTATTCGTCCTTGGGTTTTAACTAAAATTTGTGGTCTAACCTTTAATATATTTTATTTCACTTAATAATAAAATATATTTATTCCTTCTAAGGGTCTTAAAGGAATATATATATATATATATGTGTGTTTTGTTCAAATAATTATTAACTGCCATTTAATCGCTTTTTAAGGCATTTAGGCAAAACAGTACACAGTTGTGCCCACTCCTTACTCTCTTAGTCTGTCAAAAAACATAAGAAGTGTAAAATAATCAGCTAACTGATGATGACGGTATTTAGTTATTAACTAAAGTCGAATCCGGTATTTCATAATAATTGTGTATATTCTTGTAGTCAGACAATAAACTGATTAATCCTTATTAAATGTGTTTATTTATTTACTCATTATTAAAACCATATTATCTAAATACCTCAAAATCTCCGTTAAAACGACTAATGAATTTGTAAATCTTCTACACTGGTGATGACAGGGTTTTAAGCCACGCCCATTTGTCAGAATTGAGGTATCCTATGCTTAACAATTCTTGGGACAGTGCTGTACAAGAAGATAATTTTGTGATGTTTGTTTCGCCAGCAATACACTTTGTTCTGTGGTTTAGCATTTTACTACGCTATACTTCTGTTCACGTTGGCTTTTATTATCTTAACCCAGTATTGTGAATAGTGATGGAGTATTAAAAAAAAAATATTTTGAAAA
>KZ651819.1:114580-148064 GCA_001010745.2 Gerris buenoi
CGATTTTAGGGGGGGGGGGCACGCAAAATGTTGGTTTTTTGACAAAAGACATGAAATATTAACCACTTTCCACAAGTGTTATATATTTTTATCTACGATTAATACGAAATATACAAACATTGTATCTCTGTTTAGATGCGATGTAGAAAGTGTTTCTTTACGTACTTGTATTAATTGCGCATGCGCCTCTCATAAATCTGAAGAATTCCGTCATCTTTACCGCCCTAGGGTGGTAAATAAGAAGAATTCTTCACCTTTAAGCACGATTAGCGAGTTTGTTTACATTTAACAAAACTAATTTGCTGTTTGTTTAATTTAAGTAACTGTTTATATCGAGTGATTTAAGTGATTATCACGAAAATGAGGGACATAAATACGCCTCGCGAAATAATTAATCCGGCACAAATTACAACAAATGAATTAATGTCATCTTTATCTAAAGAGAAATACGAACTTACACAAAGGAAATTATTTTTTTCTCTCTATTTATTATTAAAATCCAATAATCCTAAATAAAGTACGGTAACAACTCGCTGTAACTCGGATGCAAACTCCACACTCGCATGTAACATGCAAAATGCTACTTTCCGCACTCGACGCGTAGAGTACTATTATAATCTACTCTTCAATCCCTTTCATTAGTTTGATACCCCATTCAATAGTTATTTAAAACTTTTTTTTCCTCTTCAGGAATTATCCGCCATTTTGGATTCCCAGTTAATCAAATTAAATAGCTATTCTTATTTTATCTATGAACCAGCAGACTGCACAATTTGCAATTTTTTTATGTTTTTAGAAAAAGCAGAAATATACTCATTTCCCATCCTTGTCACATGGCTGAACCATCCAAATTGGTTGGAGCTCACCATGATTATTATTATGGAGTTGATTTGAAAGTTGTCTCTGATGATAGTTTGATTTCTTATACTATAAGTTTATAGGAAAGTGAAATCATTAATTTTTTGATGTAGGTACCTACTAAAACACTACACTGTGCGGTGATTGAGGTATTGAAATGTGATCTAAACATAGAATATGGTCTTATGCGTACCTGTCATTCAATATTAAACTAGATATATCGAAACTTTGTGATAAGTTTAAAACAAGTACTTTATCATATTTTTATATAACTGCTTTTAAAGTTTAAACAATGTGAACTACTTATGATAACTTATCTTTTGTCTCTGACATATTTACGGTTGTTCTGAACTTCCTGAGTCTTCTCTTTATGTCTTAGTTTTATCATTCACTAACACTTTTTTTTACCTCATTTCCCAAGTTTCATAGAAAAATAAACTTTTTTGTTTGACAATTCTACTTCTGACTTTTATAACTTATATTACAAATCATGCAAAAATTTGTTTAACACGTTTAAATTGCATTCTAATAATACTCTTAGCCTATTCTACAAACTAACTTATCACACAAAATAAGTAGATGAAATACAGTAAAGTTTATAAGGGTGATTTAAAAAAAATATATATCTAGACCCACATAACATACACATGTTAATCGATTAAAATGAACCTGCGTGTGCTAGAATGCCATCGGCGCAGTAATTTTAGTCCCTAATCTCGGATTTTAAATGTTTATTAATACAGTGTGTAAGAATAAATAAAGTATTTTAATTTTAATCTTTTTTATTGTCTATTCAATTTGCTATGACCCCCACAATTAAAGTTTATAAATTTTTAACCCCACTGCGATCCTCATTAAATCAAAGAGTATCAATTAATATTGATCAGAGACCTCATTCAATCAAAGAGTATTAATTAATATTGATCAGAGACCTCATTCAATCAAAGAGTATCAATTAATATTGATTAGAGACTTCATTCAATCAATATTGAATCACAGATAGCATTCATTTAAAAATATCTCATAGTTTATACTTACACTTCTTCCAACTCCTTATCTCATTTTTATTACAAATCTTTTCATTTATTCTTGAGTAATCACCATCTAATTCATTACTGAATCTTAAATCTTATTTATCACTAAAACTCAGGAATCTTTAACGATAGAATCACGAATTTTATCACAGAGCTTGCCTTATTAGTCTATGCCTCCGGTGAGAAGATATTTTTATATCCACCATTATTCAATAAGGCGGCTATTTTCGTGACAATTTATGATTACTAAATCTCCTGAACTATTTTAACCTTGAAGAAATTGGAAATAAGTTACTGCTTATGACGTAATCATATTCTATGAAATTATTTTAAAATTATAGATGATGACTTCAATCACTCCCTTACTAATCATTCTCATTCATCAGGGCAATCAATAAAATAATAATACTCAATCTGCATGAGTTTTTCAAAGTATGTATTAAAACCGCTAAGCAAGGTTTATTTTTTTTATCCACAGTGTGGATGGACACTGGATATGAGCAAGGTACCTTGAAGTTTGAAATAATAGGTCACTTCTTACGACATAAATAATTCTATAGAAGGATATTTCACGTATATCACAATTAACTTAAAGAAGACAGCAATTTATAATTAGAAAAGTGTAACGGGGAAGGCAATTGTAAAAAATGAAAACACGTTATTATAAAAAATACATTAACTAGTAGTNCCTTGAAATAATGCTAATGACAATGCTCCCTTCTCTTGGTTAACATGGTTTAATAATCTTGGTAACAACATGGGTTAATAATTTGTATTTCCTTATTTAACAAATGGTTTTAATTAAAGAAAGTGTAATTTGTCAAAGAATTAGAGATATGTGGCAGTTACAGTCATTTTGGTTGTTTATTTACAAAAATATTACGGATTAAAACTTTGGGTCCGTGTTTATTGGTAAATAATTTTCTATTTACTAACTATATAAAATAGTTATACATTGTATTATATTTATAGAATATAAAGCCATTAATTTCATTGATCATTCGATATTAAACCTCTCAGGAAAAAAATAAAGCCACTACATTCACCTTCTAATTTGGTTATCCAGAGGGCAAATCTTGAACTCTCGTTGGCTCATCCCCACCCCATTTCCTAGTTTTTCCAGCGCTGTCATCGCACTAATTCACGTTCGGGACAGACTGTAGTGATGTTGCGCATAAAGAAGAAAAATTAAAGCACAAGACATTGATTGTTACTTGAATGTATCAAACATGATGTTTTCACAAGCCAATGTAACGTGTATGTACCAAACATCATGTATGAACCAAGAGTCATGTTTGCGCAAAATGTTTGTTCGTGTATAAGGGCCTTTAAAGAGGTAATAAAATTAATATTGGAATTTAATAATTAGTCGAATCTTGTTAACACGATTTTATTTTTAAAACAATTTACTTTAACGTCCAATTGTTACGATAGCAACTTATATTTTATTATTTTTCACCCATAAAAAATAATGAAAAAGTTTTTTTTTTTTAAATAAAGTTTAATAGCCGAGACCTTTAAAAAAAAGTCACCTTTTAGGGTTAACAATGCGGATATAATCTGACACGATAATCTACCGTCCACTGACCTATTTTTTTTCTTTTTTTCAAGGCTCACGTATGCGTGCTTGTAACTAGGCTTAATTTTACATGAAAAAAATACAAAATTAGAAAAATTACGGGTGATAACGTTTTAATATAACTATGAAGGTATAACACCGTGTATCATAGCAAAATGTGCTTTTTGCATACACGAAGGGCCCGTAGGCAATTTAATATCTCTATCCTACTTACTTTCTCAGATTTTTAAGTAAACACATAAAAAGGGTAGGGGATCGCCAAAAGGTATGAAAGGGGAGTTACGCTGTAAAATAAGTTTCAAAACCAATTTATTGGAGAATAATAATATATTAATACTAATAGAATAATCAAATACAGGATTACTTAAAGAGCTTACCGAAGGTAACAGAAGTTATGTGATCGTTCTGAAGAACGAAAATATTTTGTCTCCGATTTCAAAAATTCCAAAATAAATCCTTTCAATCAGAGAACATTTTTGGTTCCGTGAATATCTGTTCGTCTGTCGCCTAATTTTGGCGGAAACTAACGTATCTTAAGAACTACAGTCCGATGTTAATGAAATTTAGATAGGTAGGTCATAATTAGCTCATTGTTGGTCCCATATTAGTTTTAACCTTCTGCGCCTTCTGCGCTCATTTTTTTTTCTCTTCCATATGCACACAAACATACATTTATTTATACCTATAGCTTCAAAAGTACTTATCTGAGTTGTATGAAACTTTTATAGTTTATCGAAAGTAGCCTGCAGATACCCCCAGATTAATTTGAACCGTCTTCGCTCTTTAACTTTTGCAAAATTGATACTTTGATTCATGTAAAAATCAAAACAATTTTGACAGATTAAAAAAAAGGGGGGAAACAATTAATCAAATTAGGCAATAAAAGCATAAAATCAATAAAGTACGTGGATAGGATGCGAGGAAGCTATAGGTTTGTTCCAACCACTGTCCGACGCATGCGCATTAGCAACAGGAGTTCTATTTTGGTCCGTTGCGCAAGCGTCGGACAGTTTCAAACTATTTTGAAGTGTCGTTGGAACAAACCTAATGTGTCTTACCAATTGGCAATCTATTTATATTCAGTTTTAAGATATAATAGTATTATCAACCTAATTAGATGATGATATATATATGTTCTTTTATTTGACTTTCACATTCTCTTCTTCTTTCACATTATCTATAACAGGAAATGTTAAAGAATTGCAACATTAGAGGTAACACTTGGCATAATGATGTGTATAAGATTTATCTCGCACCATTTTCTTCTTTTACAAAGAAAAATTGGGGGTCTGTAAGAAAGGAAAATGTCTGTATCGTGTTGGAGAAGTCACTATCAGTAAGAAGTCCTTTTGAAATACCTGATAAGAAGTCNCCCCATCTGACGTACAATGAGTAGTTGCGCCCCCGCCCCACACCACAGCTCGGTCGGCCTGCGGCCTCCCTCGCAAAGACAGTCGATGTACATTTAGGAGACAGACAGACGAAATGCCAAACGGTCGAGTTAAAACAAAGACCTCGCTACGCTCGGTCAAAAAGAAGAAAATATAATTGCATATGCAAGTATATGCATAGTAATGTTGCTAAAGATAAAAAGCGTGGGTGCAATCAATAAATTCCATAGAGCGTGATAATCTCATATACTGTGATCGCTTGTACTTTGGCTGCTCTCGTTTTTAGTACACGCTTTAAAAACACACGTTTTTAGTACATGCTCGTGTTATTTTATAAACAAATTTCATATTTATTAATTTATAGGCTAATACAAACGATTTTTTTAAGCTAGAAACTAATTATATTATTGTGCGGTTATGCGGAAAATGTATTGGCTAAATTTCGGAACGATTGCTGATTTTGAAGTGAAGCAAATCGAGTGGCTCCATCATTAAAGCGAGCGTAAGGAAGGAAGGAATAATTAATAATCATGATAAAAATGTCATAGTTGAAGATAAGTGGAAGAGGGTAGTGTAAGGTAGAATAGGGATACTTGTTACAAAGCTCACCTTCCTAGATAAAACCTTTACGACGACACACCAATAAGAAACTTAACCACCCACAGTAGCTTTAAACTATAATTATAAATGTATCACTTCACTGCACAAAAACTTCTACTTGTATCAGGTTGAAATGATTTTGGTGAAGTTTTATTAAAATCGTTAGAACATAAGTTATTGGTGAAAACTTTTTTTCTCTATTTTAAACATTTAGGCCCGCTTTAATAGTTTTAGCGATGTTTAACACTTCATAGCGGTGTCGCTGTTGGTTTTACTAAACAATTGTGTTAGGGAAAAATTTTTGTCTCATTAAATAGATAAAGTTAGAATTTTTTCCTGTTCAAAAGCCCGAGTGCTGCGCGTGAACGCTTTGCGGATAACGTGTCGAACGAACTCGTCCTAGGCATTGGTAATATAAATAAAAAAATAATAAAAATCACCAACATAGGTCAACTTTTACAAATTATCTTTTTTAAATTATCTCACACCTTTCCGACACACATACAGACAGGATGTATAGTTTGTTGTATGTAAGAAGCTTGCTTCAATCACAAAACCTATCCTTAACAGACAAGTAACATTTAATAGAAGCGTAAAATAAATGATTAGTCAAAAATAGTTGCGCTATAGTGCAGAGATGTATAATACAATTATAATTAGTGGAAAATTAGCCTAGTAGAACCGGAGATAGAGCGTATTGTATATACTATATACAAAGGTGTCGGGGCGGCCATAGGGGGGTGTGGGGGTGGCTTTGGAGTATGTAGGTATAAGCAGGGGGATAGATTAGATCGGCTGAATCCAAAACGCTCCAAAATTCCAACTAGGCTCCAAAACGCGTGCCTTTCTCGGCTCCGGGGTCCGAGGTATAACCCTGGACCTTAAGTTATTTTTAAATAGGTCTTGAAGAAAATTCATCATTTATTTAGAATCGCATTTTTTTTAGAGCTGTTTGTTATTATAAATTAGGACGCTCAAAATCTGGTAAGAAACTGATTTGTAACGTTGTAATTTACTAATTTTTAATTTATTTATCAATTTATAGTCTTAAGTCTATATAATACAATCATAGTTGCCTAACGGGAGCAAAAATGGTCAAAGTTCACGGTGCAACAATATTCCAGTATAACAGTTGGTGGAACAGGGTTCCACTAACCTTACTCTACTCTACAGAGAAATATCTTTGTGGTTTAAAATTAAATTATTTAAATGAAAATAACCTCATTTTCTAGTGGCTTCGTTGTTTGCCATAATTAATCGGACATATATTGATTTATCGGTCAGTATAAACAATTTTGTAAAAACAATTACTGATTGCTGTAATGACTTCGGAAATACATAATCTGTGCAAGTTACAGCTTTCTAGGTAGTCAGGAAGTATGTAAAATTTAGGTTACAAGAGTTATCCTGGACTAGCAAGGGCAAGTGAAGCTAATAAAGCGTGTAGCAAGTGAACTCAGCCATTACTATTTTGTTTAGAGACTCCTCAAAACTCTAGAAGTTCAACGTTGTTATTAAGGCTTTATAAATTTTAAATAATTTATCAAGCAAATTTTGCCTCTACTGTTTTTAACTTTTAACACCCACTTTTAGGATAATCCCAAACCAAGGAGAGAAATCACCGGGGGTTCGTCAAAAATACTATAAAAACTTTTATAAGAAACTATAAAAACATGATTGAAACTGTTTTATAGTGATTCTTTCCACTTAAGAAGTTTTCAACCACGTTTAAAACAACTGGGGCCAATTCTGTAACTTTGAAACCTCCCTTTTCATGTTGTTACGTATCAAATGCTAAAACCAAAACAAAGTGACGCAATTATTGATGTTTTCATTCACTTTTCTTGTTTTCTGACAGAAATAACTATAAAATAGCCAATAAAAAGGACGCTGTCAATCCGTGGTTCGGTATACAGCCATATACAGCGCTGGTAGCACTTTACAGATTCACTACATTATATAATAACACTTTGATATATAGCGATGTTTGATAAATAATGTCAAAGTGGATATATATATAAAAAGTTACAGAATCGGCCTCCGGATTTATCATAGTTATAAAATAGATAATATTGAGATAAAAATGGCCTTATATCAGACCCATAGGGTAGTTCAAAGTAGGCTTTTTAGCATTTTAAAAAGCACCTTCAATAACTGCTATTTAAACAAAACTGTGTTGGACCCTCGCTAAGTCTGAGTTCTGAATAGCACACACTTGACCTGTTTATTTAGTAACTACTTTCCAGCAATTCCGAGAAATTTCGTAAAGCTCTAAATAACTTTAAAACTTTTATCATCGATGTAAACATTTCCCTTCATATATTGATAAGCAGGATTTGCTTCTAAACTTTTCTTTTACAAGAAGTTTCTGTCACGTAACATATCACTCCGAAGTAATTTTTTACATTTACTCGTAAAAGCTTTAATAAATTTTGTAAAATGTTCTGACTTAAAGGGTCATTTCTGAATTACCTTTTAGTTCTCTGTTCACTCACAACTGTAAAGAATTAAGCTTCCATCCTTTTCATCTCATCTCACTCGAGCGGTTGCAATCTCCGGTTTATTTACTTACGTCTCTACGTCATCCCATCTCATGTTCTTCACTTTTTATATAAAAGCTTCAAATACTAACCACCTTAGTCAGTCTCTCTGTTATTTTCTAACTCGGCAACTTTTCCACCGCTTTCCTTACTTCTCAATTCCATTGCCAGTAGGAGGGAAATCGATACCTTTTTTCTACTTTTATACTACTGAACAAATGTTTGTCGCCTTTTGTACACAAAACCACTTTACATCTTTCATTTTTTTTCCCCCTCAACTGCCACTATCTTTATAGACTTATCCGTGTTATATTTAGAACGTTTTAAAATAATCACTATGCAACTGGGATAATCGTATACGCCCATAGACCCAAGTCGGCACGTATTATTATTATTCCCAATTGGTACAACTATACCATAACATGTCCCTGGGATCGTATCATTTTTGTCCACAGGTTCCCCCTGTGGCCTGTGGTAATCCCACTTTTGATGCCATATTGTTATGAATTTTCTTTTGACTTTTGACAGATCCTTTAGTGTTAAAGGCGGTTAGCCACTTCCTAACAGTGTTCTGATCAGGCTCACAGAAATTACATTTTCGAAATAATGCCGACGATAATGCAGGCGATGAAAGTTTCTCGACGAAGTGGGAATGTTTAATAAAACTCGAAGACCCTCCTGTGAATGCCTACAGCTCTTTCTTTCAATGGCAGATCTACTAGCACTAACTAGGATCGACCCAAGCAGAATCTGACCTCGCATAAATCGAAGACAACGGATAAGCACCAATTTCAGCCCGTCAACAAGTACACGTAAGAGCAGTGAAAAACAAGAACCCCAGATCAGCGATAGCTCAGTATTTTGAAGAAATGGGCCTTCTCATCAGAGTTGATGACATTCGTGTACTTGCATCTATCAACAGGTTTTACAGCAACCCTGCTGTGAAACCTAGTGATAGATTTAAGGGAGGCAATTGAGATCAAGAAAGAAGCAACCAGAGAACTTCAATAGAGAGGATGGATTCATCTTTTCCCGGACCTGGAAATTTCTGGTCAGCACCTGTTCTATGCCCAGCAGGAAGTAAGAGGTGGCGCCTGAATAAATAGTGGACCTCAGACAACACCCGCTCGACCAAGGATCACCGTTGAAGCACTTGCCCAATATCAGTTTGTTTTTTTTATATAAAAATAAGTTATTGATTAAGGGACAACCCGCCGAAGTCTACGCACTAAGATAAAAACAATAAAATAAAAATACGTGTGGTGTCGTGGGACACCCGGTAGGAACGAAGTTCCTTACGCTTTTCATTAAATATAAATTATAAAATCACAGCAATAACTACTTATACATGGTGGAGTTAGAAAAGATAAAAAATTAAAAGAAACTAACTTGTAGAAAAAAGTTAATCATAAATTTATAGTTAAAGCAGATGGTTGTAGAACGAAAAAGAACTGTCCTCTCATACCCCGTCGGCAAAATTACTCCAATTAAATATTAAAATAAAAAATATAAATCATTAATACACAAACATCGTTAAAACACCATCTGTTACAAATCATCTGCTACAAATACAACCATCTACTATAAATCATTAAAATCGTTACGTTAGAACGTAAGATATCGGTAAAAACGTTGTTTTCTTTATTTTAATCGTTTTGAAATAAGTATTGTCGAAATGAGGGTGTTTTAAAAGAAAGTAAATGCTGATATGGCGTTGCATATAATTTTAAGGCTATTTACGAGTAAAGAAAGAAAATACTTAAACTCTGACAACATTTTCAAAATGGCCACCACAAATGACCAAAAGTTGAGAGTATTTAAGTATACATCGTGTTATATCAAATTCTCATTGAGCAGGTAATGATTATTACTGCCTCTTATACCCATACCCTGGTTACACGAGAAATGCAACGCATCACCAATTACCAGCATGTTTATGTTACATCTGCAGTAGAATATAAACAGCTTGGAAGTACATATTATACGCGTTTGGAGCTCACGAAGTAACTTTAGTGAGTAGGATTATGACTGCTCCAGAAGCAGCTGCCTGCAAACACTCAGTAATGGTCGGTAGCTACTCTAGCACTGATCGCTAGATACGCTCGGCTCTCGACTAGGAAAACTTTGATATGCGAACTCATGATAGGAGTACACTAAGAAAACATTACTTTTTCCAAGTTGTTCAAAGAAGAAGAATGTCAATGTTATATTTATCTGTTTATTTAAGGTGAAATTGCTACTATTGTGTGAAAGCAAATATCAACCAAGACGTCGCGATGCTTCCCTGAGCAATAATTCACAAGAATCATATATTAAAGGAAGGTCTTTAGTCAATAACATGTCAAACTATTATTTACCTGAACCGTATAATTGTGTCATGCCTTACTCTCCGTCACACTTGACAAATTTGATATTCTTCCTCACAATTAAATTAAGTGGCTTTTTCTTTTTACATTTTTTATTGCCTATCTTTTCATCAAATTTCAGTTTTAAATTATTTTGGACGCATAACATTCTTGTAAAATAGTTAATTGAAAAAGGGTGATGGTCGTAATCATGTATAATATGTCAGTAAAAATATAGGGTGGATCTGCTCCTAGAATTTGTGCATTTATTACACATAAATTTAAATTAATCTAAAGAATAATATTGTTATGAATTATAGTAAAAATAACTTTGATTACAGATCTAAAGATGTCCCTTTTCAGACGAAATATAGACACATAAAATGGTCTTCTAATAGCCGTCTATACCTACACTTAAATGAGCCCTTATCGACCCAACGCATAACATATAACCCTCTATATACTAACATGGGACCACAACCTAATAAAAAAAATTCTTGTTAATAGTCAAATTTATTTTTAGAAACGAAATTCGTTAATTTAAAAAAAGGAAATCGATGTTTATGACTAAATCAATGTCTCTAAATGGAGGGAGTTGGTTAATATAAGAGATAACATCTGATATCTGGAAATTACTTTATCAATAGTTCAAACTTTATCCGCACTCTTCTTTTATAATCTAATTTAAAATACATCTATTTATTTATTAGCTTTTTATATTCACGTAATCACATACTTCAGAGTAATTTAAGTACATTACTGTAATACATTATTTTCTTTAGGGATATTATATCCTAGATTGGATGTATTAGGAATAGTATAATAATTAGGAATAATCAGAGTAATAGTGAGATTATCAGGAATAGTGAGTTAAATTTAAATTATCATTATTATTTATATGATTTATTTATACCATGCCGGAGCCTCTCTTAAGTAGGCACCGGCCTACCCAAGACCCAGAGGTAGGTGAAGATAGGCTTGTTAAGAGGCTAACTGCTACCTAAGAGATAGGTGGAGGTAGTGAGGTAGGCTCTGCCATTTTTTGGAACGAAGTTCCTTATGCACGTTCTGGAGCCCGGGAGTGAATCCGAAAAAAACGTCCAAAATCACCGTCACAAAATCACCGTCCCGCAAAATCCGTCACGAAATCTACAGATGACGATAACTTAAGTAAAAGATCACCGAGTTCGATGAAATTTGGTACACATGTTCATTTTACCAATGAATTTTGCCCTGGGTGAGTTCGTCGGAAAACGTTATCCACCCAAGCGTTCACGCGCAACGCTCGCGTAAACGTAAGCTTCAAAAGACGGGAAAATGTGTTATTTAGGAAGCCTGTTACTTGACTTGTTTTGATTATTTTTGATATATGTCAAAAATGTCACTTTGTTTTGTAAATAAATAAAATATAACAATGTAAAATTTTACCCTGATAAAAGCAGAAGCTGTAGAGTAGGGAAGAGATATATTTTATAATATTTTAAATTAATTGGCTGGGTAGGTAGAAAACAGTCCTATTTCAATCCAAACTCTTTTAACAAACATACTCTTTCACTATATACTCATCATGATCAACTCTTTTCTTATACTCAATATATATTAATATTTATAGTAACACGCTTGCTTTAATTATACAAATAATGATTTTCTTTTAATTTTGCCTTAACTGTGCTAGGTACAAACAGTTCGTTACTTTTAATTTTGTCTCTTTTCTAACTCCGCCATGTACAAGTAGTTAGCAATGATTACGTACTTAGCAGTGTGATTTTGTCATTTATATTTAATGAAAAATGTNTATCGTTCCTATAACGACCTCACACGTATTTTATTTTATTTATTTTTTTTTTTTTCTGTCAAATTGTTTATATTTTTTTCATGAATTAAAGTATCAATTAAGCAAAAGTTAAACATAAGTTAATACCCTATAAATAAATAAATAAACATAAGTTAAAGAGCATAGAAAGTTGAAATTAATATGGTGCTCTCTAAGGTCTACTTCCGATAATCCATCTATATTTCATTAATATCAGATAAGTACTTTTCAAAATATAGGTGTAAATAAATGTATGTTTGTGCGCATGTTGAAGAGAAACAAATGAGGGCAGAAGTTTAAAACTTATGTGGGATCAACAATGGGCTAATAATGACCTATCAAACCAATTTCATTAAAACATAACGTTAAGTAATAAGTTTTTAAGATATATTTGTTCGCAAAAATTAAGCGACAGACCGTCGCGTCAGATAGACATGGAACTAAAAAATGTTCCCTGTTGCTTGAAAACGCTTGAAAAAGATTTCTGCTAGGAATTTCTGAAATCGAAGAAATAAAATATTTTCCGGTCATCAGAACGATCACATAGCTTCCATTTGGTAAGCTCGGAAGCAAAAATTTAAATTATAGTCGATTTAGATACATACGAATTTAACCATGTATATCGCTTCCCCGGGAAAAATCTAGTTTCCGAAATATTGATGAAATTAAATCAGGTTTAGCTGATCAATATTTATATTTGTTACTGCAGTTAAAGTTTTATTTTTTAGATGCTCTTGAGCTTTTTCTTTCTGTTGTTGAAACCTAATAAAAGCAAGATATTTAAGAGGGTACTTTAAAAAAAAATAAAGATGTGTTTAAAATTCGTATTGTGTTTGCCATCTGCTCTTCATTTCCTTTATTCGCATGTAATTATGGGGCTGAAGAGTCGGTTAGGTTTAACTTTTTCAAAAAAATTCTCGTTGACTCAAGTACTCAAGGAATATAAACGTGTGTTTAGTTTTCTTAGATATCTTGTTTTTCATTTTTCTTTGTTCTATTGTCATTCTCGAGGGAGTCTTCTCTCTTTTCTTTAGAGTAGTATTCCGCTTTCCTTTTGTCTTGTTACATTTTAAACTGTTCCGTAGAGACGCCTGCTGTTTTTCCTCGAGAGAATTACAAGTACTATTTTGTCTCTCCAACTAAGTCCCTCTCTTTTAAATTAACAAATACGATGATCATAATTAAATACTGGGGAAAAAGAAAAAGAGAGGGGAATAATAATAAAAAAAAAAATCTTAAATTAATTCTCATTCCTAGGGGACTCGAACAGGGAAATTACAGAGAATTTTTATCTTTCAAAAAATAAAATTCATTAAATCTTTTTTAAAACCATTTAATAAATTGAAATATATACGTATATAAATTAATCTAATTTAATTTTTTCCAGATTTTCCTTATATTTTACATTTTTCCTCGTTTCATATTGTTTTATGGGCGCTCATTTACATGATAATCCACACCAAATGAAATTAATTTTTAAATAGTTCCTTGTCATAATAATAGTTAATTAGATTAAATGATATTATTCATTACTTTTTTATTCTGAAAGTGTAATATTCATNCTTTCTTTTTATACTTTTTGTAGAAATTTCTTGAGAATTTTGGCCTTTTATAGGGTTTTAATTTTTTAAATTTTTTTATATATTAAATATAATAAACAATAAAAACTTCCACTCTTTTTTAAAAATTGCTATATTTCGCCATCGCATTATGGCTTCTTTAGGCTACAACAATAACAAATTGAAAATAAATTATTATTAATAAGTGTAATATTCATTTGTCCAAATAGTCCAGGAGATAGCGTAGAAAAAAGTGTGTGACTAACATCAAGCTAGAATTTTAAGTATAAGCAAATCTTTTGTTTGCGGGACATAGCTTCGCAATAGACATTTGAAATAAACAAACAGGTGGAGAGCGTCCATGTCCCGCCCTTTTTGGCGGGCAATGTGATTATCATGATCCTGAGTACGAAATTAGTTACTAGACCAAAAATCAAGTTAATGTTAGTTTGTTATAGGTGACCTGTTTGATTTGGTATAGAGTAATATTTGACTAACAACCATGAACTTGATTATTGGTATACAAACCGAGTTCGTACTCAAGGATCATGAAAATCACACTGCCCACCAAAAAGGGCAGGACATAGCCGATCTCTACCGGTTTGTTCTTCTCACATGTCTATTGCCAAGCTATGTTCCGCAGACGAACTTAGCTTTTACTTAACATTTACTTATATACAAAATTCTAGCTTGATGTTAGTCAGACACTTTTTTACACGCTATCTTCTGGAGTATAAATTTCTTTTGACTAGATATTCCTTTGTCTAAACAGTTATTCAGACAAAGGAATTATTTATAAGTGGTAAACGAGTAAATTAGTAATTCACAAAATCTCTGATGTGGTCTTATTTATAAGATCTACATCTTTATTAGTAAGTATTAAACTTTCTCATAATAGTTAATTTGACTAAGAGATATTATTCATCACATTTTTATTCTGAAAGTGTGGTGTTTCTTTGTCCTAAATTTCTTTGGACTAGATGTTCCCTTGTCTTAATAATTGGGTTAAGACAAATGAATTATTTATAATTTAACACTTATAAATAACAAATAAATTAGTAATTTACAAAATCTCTGGCGTGGTCTTCTTCTCTTTATTAGTACTAAACTTTCTCATTACATACATAAATATTTCGTCAAATGTTTTCAATTTGTTCGTTCCTTCCGGTTTTTCGTAGTTAAGTTTAATTATTTTTGACCATTTGATCAAAATATATAATGAAAATAGTTCTACCCTAGTAGGGATTCGAATCCAAACTCTTGCCCTCATCAGTAAAATATAAATAATATATATTGTAGATATTTGTTAAAATGAATTACAAAAGATTGGTTTTTTTTTGTTTTTTTAATTCTTTTTATTCCTCGTTAATTAATCAGTGTTCCGTGATTATTATTTTCTCTTCAAAGAAAAGAGATGATTAAATAAAAATTGATATTAATCAAGATCGATAAAAAAAATATAATATACAAAAAACATAAAAGAAAAAAAAGTAATAATAATTAACAAAATAAGGTAGGTAAAGATGGTTAGAAGCAGCTTATAAACCTCAATATCTCGTTAAAGTAGTAAAAAATAAAAATATTACAATCTTGTTAGCGTCCTTAGGCATAAACGAGAACCCTTATACTATACATTCTTGCGCTTGTATTCTGTCTGTCTGTAACACATCTGATGTAACACACTGTCTGTAACACTGTAACACACCTTTTGTAACACTCTGCCTGCATGTAACATCTGATCTTCGAAAGTATACCTTGCGAGAACTTGGATTTGCAGTTATGTTGTGTTCAACCCAATCACAGGAAAATTATAGGGAAGACCCAAAAAATCTTCCCTTAAAAGGTGTTGACATTTTTTAAACGGAAATGCGTCAAGTGGGGTGTTAAATGCATGAGGAGGGCCGTTCCAAGTATAAATATATATATATAATTGATTTGGTTTTTGTAAAATTCATCTTGGTACTTCTTTAGATTGTTATTATTCTACTATGTTGTTTTAGATTAGAATACAGATGACTTTGACTAAATAACTTTAGACTAAAATAAGAACATTCCCTACAACATCTTTAGATTGTTACTCCCCTCTATTTTTTTATAAGGGGAGTAACAATCCTATGTGTCCTTGGAAATTGCATTTTTCGTTCTCCCCCTCTAATTTTTTAACAAATTATCAAAAAAAATCTCTAAAAGATAAGTATAATTATTCTTAATCAAAAAGCAAAAACGGGTTTAGGAATTTTTTATACGTCACATCAAAAAAAGTAAAAATCTTACAATGTTCTTAAAAAAATTATCTTGGTAATGGAAAATGAAGTAGTCTCTCCACTTAAATTAACTCTTTTTTAATAGCCAAAGCTTTAAGATGACCTCCATAGACGCTCCCATATCTAACATCTTGGTAATGGTTTCGACTAAACACTTCGAAGTAATTTCATTGCGTTTAGGCAATAAAATTGCATAGAATTAAAAATATAATAAAATTAGCATAAAATTGCATGCATCACGTCATCATAATAAATGGTTTAAAAATTAAAACAAACATTTAAATTGGCGCTATCTTGATACGCCTAGGCCGATTATGTTGGTTAACGATTCGTCCTATACATATTTGTTAAATTACCTACGAACTACAACCCTTTGTGTGTTCTAAAAGCACATGCTTGACCAATCTATTTTAAAATTAATACTGTAAAAAAGAAAAATCAAACGTATTCAATGTCTAGTATATACGAGAATACAGGGTGATTCATTTTTCACAGGTAATAATACTAGTTTAGATAGGGTAACCTATGTGAAACAAAAATTAAATACTGCTAAAAATGAAAACAAAAGTCACACAAAAAATGGAAAAATACATTTTTCTGTCCACAAATTCAATTTTTAAAAAGTATTTGCAATGGTTTCGATGGCATGAAATATGTGTATTTCTATTCCTTTGAGCGAGGGGTGTTATTTTTAGCAATACTTTCTTAATGCTTAGTTAAGTTTTCTCTCTCCAAAACTCAGAAATCTATATTCTCCAGTGGAGAGATAAACTTTTGGAGTGCTAAAATGTTAAATTTAAAATGATAAATTATAGAATTGTTGAATCTATTTACTAAATTTACTTTTCTGTATATTTTTTGTACTTTTAATTTTAATAAAGGTATTGCAAATTTTGAAAAAGACACTTTGCAGCAAATTTAAGCTAATGAAATAGGGCAGTTATTAAGCTTAATTTATGTTGTTGATCATGCATGTGATGTGACGCATATGTGTATCACACATATTATGTGCGATACTCATTTGTTATTGATACATGTGTTGTGATCACCAACACGAATTGTAACCATGACTTTTAAAATTTTTTTTTTTTTTTTTTTTTTCCAATCTTTTATAACTCCTGAATCATGATAAAAATTGAGCTAAAAGAGCATGTGAGTAGGTCATTTTAAAGGAAATGTTATGCCCTTTAAAATGGTTTATTTTCTAGCTTGTATAGAATAAAATGAAATACTGGACTTTTTTTATAGAAAGTATTTTTTATTCAAATTTAATTGAAGCTGTAGCAGCCAAAAATTAGAATACGAAGAATGGTAGTAAAGCAGCAGTCACCAAATGGTGGCCCGCGGGCCGCATACGGCCCAAGGACGAATTTTATCTGGCCATCAGGCTGATGGAAGGGCAGGTGGAAAATAAATAAGCCGCGGCAATAACAGATGAACTTTGGACTCTGACTCTCGTAATTTTGTGATAACCTGATGGTGTGCTGATGAATTTTCATTTGCAATCCGCTGCCTACCCTTTTTTTTCTTGCATTTATAAGGAAAGAAGAAAGGTTGAAGTTGAAAACAGAAAGTTTGCCTGTGTACCCAATTGTATTGTCTTACTGCTAAAGGTCATTTGCTATTCCTAAGTAACAACAATAATGTATAGCAAAAATTGCATTTTTGGTTGATATATTCAAGTAGGATATAAATTCTGTGAGCTTTAAACCTCAAGGCAACGAATAGCTTGCTTGTCATCTGACGTCAAAGGTCAATTGTTTTCTGTAATAATTTTACTCCAAAAAACTTTTGGGGAGTAGCTCCCCTAGCCGTAGTTTCGCCTCGAGGTATGATTCTTCAGATCACGTGTGCACTTCTTCTAAATCTATCCAGTAGTTTAGTCTCTAGGCGTCTTCAAAACGACAGACCAATTTTATCAAATTTTTGCTCCTTCAAAATACCTTCTCTCTACATGTTATACTATACGTTTATTATGAGAAAGTAAAAAAGTAGTTAGGAATTAAGAAAAAAAGGGAAAATTCTTAAGATTGGTTGCTAAAATAAAAACTATGAAAAGTTGCTCAGAAAGATTTTTTTTTCCAATTATTCTACATTTTGCCTCAGAAAAAATAGACAAAGAGAGGAAATTTTTATTAAATTTCGGAATACAAAGATCCATTAAAAAATGGAAAAGATGTTGGCTTTGGTACGAAGATCTTATTATTTTTTTTATTGTGTTATAATGGGCGTAGGGAAAATTGGTTGGATATTATTCACTCGCAGAGGAAGATGTCAAGTATTTAAAAGCTCTTGGGTTTCCTTTCTTATTTTCCTGCTTCACTTTTCTTTTTTTATACCATTTACATCTTCTTATTTGTCCTCTAAATATACCCCATTTTCTTTTTCATCTCATTTCCCTTACTCTTTTCAGTTCTTATATTCGTTTTGTATCCCTGATTTGCTCATTCTTGTTAGTTATTTTACTGCTGCTTAGAGATCTGATAGCTTAGACTTGATGAAAAAATGTTTATCAAAACTATGAGTGTGTATGTGTGGGCCCCTAATGAATAATTATTTCTTAAGTTGAACGTTCGTTTAAGGGTGCTGTTTATGCATACGCAGGTTGGTATACCTTCTACGTAAGACATACTTGACTTATTTCCTGTCACTCCATGTTGGAGCAAAAGGACATTTTAGAAGTCACAACAATTTCTTGGATGCTGACTAATCGTCATTACTCGTTGTCTCTTTTCCCCGCTAATCTTGATCAATCGTCCGTCTCCTTGGCTTTCTTGGTCTCCCGATTTTACTTGTTCCTTACGGGTTCTACTAAAGACCTATTGCATTTCCTTCTTGTTTCCCTAGTGTTAATATATGGTCAATCCAGCCCCATTGTAGTTGCTCTTGCTTGCGCAATTCAATAAGCTTTTGCTTAGCTTATGAATTGCAGTTTCCAGGTCTTTATTTTGGGTTATATCTTATATCCGGCCAAAAGATCCTCAATATTCTTTGGAAACAACGGTTATTAAAGACCTGCAGTAGATTTTCAATCCATTTCGTCGTATTCCATATTTCTCAAGTTACTACGTGTATAAGATAGGAAAAGACAAATTTCAGTTAAAGGAAAAGATTTATTTGGTAAACTGGATTATTGTAAGTTATTTTATGAAGTGAGAATTTATTAGATTTTAGAGGATTTACACAGACTCTAGGGGAATATTCCCCGTTGCTTCGACGCCCCATATGGGGATTTAACTGTTTCCTCATCTGATTTATATGAATATCTCTCCCAGAGTCCCAAAACTTCGTCCTAATCAAATGTCTATTTATCAACTCACCCTTTTTATGTCACTATGCTTCGATTCGAAAGATTTTCTTATTACTCCATTATAACATTACATTACAGTGAACTCAAAAAGTATTTTTCGTCCAATCATTGTTAGTAAAGGTTTTACATTTTTTGACCTTTCACAGGGCTTTTCAAGGTCCTTCCAAATTTGCGCAATTGTTACTATTCAATAAATTTTTCGAAATCCAAAAAACTTTTATTCCAAACATTTTTATATAAAACTAAATCCTTTTGAGATTGACCAAGCCCCATGGACGTTTAAAACGTGTACTGTATATCCATCAAAATCGAATTTTCGCGACCCTGTACACAAATAATACAATTTTTAGTAGATTAATGATTAATAGTCCATTCAATACGTACTAAAATATGTATTCCCTTGCAAAAGGTCGGATATTAACAAATTTTGGACATAATGTAAGAACCAATGCCACTAGTAAACAACAAAGTTTGCAGAAACAAAAACCTGTACCTGTAAAAGCAGAGTATACAGAAAAAATTGTTGTTTTTTTCGAATAGGTTAAGTTATTCAAATATTACATAAAATCAAAGTGGTCACCTAGCAAGGTAAAAACTAACATCTACCAGATTTTGAGTCTACAAATTTTGTACTCAGGATCACAAAAATCACATTGTCCACCAAAATTGGTGGGACATGGCCGCTCTCCACCGGTCTGTTTTTTTAACAGTTTATGTCCCACAGACGAACTTCGATGTTCTCATCGCGATCACATGTTCTTAAAAGGCACCAAACAATTACCTTTATACACAAAATTCTAGCTTGATGTTAGTCAGGCACTTTTATGCATGCAATCGCCTGAACAAAAACAGGATTATTTTTTTTATAAAGACTTATATTTTGTTGGAGAGTAAAAAAAAAAAGTTTTTCCTCTCCAGTACTCTATTAATAGGTGCTTATGTTAATTTTTAACAAACGTAAAGACTGAAAATTGGAAATATTGCAGTGTAAAGGCCAAGTTAAACTTAAAGTTACCGTGAGTTAAAACTGTATATTTTCCAAGTCAATACATAATCTGATCTTCTAGTGTTGATTAAATTCTTATCTTTTTCATCAGATTAACGGCTTTTCCTTATAAAATTAGGAATTGTTTTCGTTGTTAATTTTGATTATTTTTATAACCTAGATTGATAGTTGGTTTGCGAGTAGCACGCTAACTTTAATTCCTTCCCTTTGAGTTTTTTTTTAAATTTATTCATTTCGGAAGAACGAACAAATTCTTAGTTGAGATTTTCACGAGAAATTATCACACTAAATTCTCATAGCTATTTTAACTTAAGAGGAATCTGATATAATGCATATATATATATATATANCAAATTTCAAGTCAATAGCGTCAGTAGGTTGGGAGATATACTCCAAGTTGCGACGGACGGACAGACGCACTACCAAAAGCATAAGGGTTTCTAGGACGACCTCGAAACCCTAATAAAGAAAAAAAAAATAACTTAATGATATAATATAGTCGGAAAATTAAAAATCTTATCTTGGAAAATGTATATTTCATTAGTCTAATGGACCGTAACGAGAAAAGCACAAGGATTCATTCTGCTAGATATTATCCTTCAAACCTCTATGTTTTTCTCATGTTTTCCTCCCTCCGTAGGTTGTCTTCTAAGCAAGAGGTACGGTACTTATTTAGATTGTTACTCCCCAATGTTTTTTTTTTTAGAATATAAACAACTTTGACTCAAGGGAAGACAAAGGGATGTTTAGTCCAATGTACTTTGGGACAAAGGAATATTAATAATAATAATCGTTTATTTTGTTAATAGTTCAGGGGCATATGTAATTCCGTGGATTTTGAAGGAAGCAAGTGTGAGATTGGTGGCGATGGATAGGTAATGAGCTATAGAATCATGTATATAGGTGTTTTGATACCAAGTGTGTCCGAGCCGGTATAATATGACATCATATTTCCAAGATGGCCAAGACGTTGATTTTATCAAGAATTTTGTAAGAACATTTTTTATTCAAAACAAGACAAGGAACAAAAAACGTTCTTACAACAAATGTCGTAACTATTACCGTTTTAAAAATAAATGCAGAAAAATTAAAAATAAGTGGAAATCAGTACATAAACATAAGTGCTATAAAGGAAAACAATAACATGATTTTGAGTTATGAGTCATCCCTGAGTCCGACAGTTGCATTAGATCGTCATTTCCATTGTTACTCATTGTACACCTGAGTAATTTGGCCCGGCGCGGCATTTGCATTTGACAAAACAGCGTCACTAGCCACAGCCGCAGCGTACCAATAGTAAAATAACTTCTGGGGCCTATGGTATAGTGCTCAAATACATATACACACTATATACATATATACAGAATATATACATATACACAGGTACAAAGGAATATTACACTTAATTTCTATAAGGGGTGTAAAAGTCTAAAGAAGAACATTCCATCCATCTTCTTTAAATTGTTACCCCTGTTTTTTTTTATAAAGGGAGTAACAATCTGAATAAGTGTCGATTTTACCTATAAATAGGGAATTTGAAATGTTGAATTTATAGCCCCCCCTCTATCCGGCTCACAACTTTTAACCTTCTATTGTCTTGTTTTATATCATTATCATATCACTGTCATAAACCAACACAATGGCCATGCGATAAAAAAAAGTAACTGACATAATAAATAGGAAATGCGAGATAAAAAAGTAAATATAAATTCTGCTATACATTTAATATTAAGAAATTATGTGAAATAATAAATAAAATATTGTTGTTCCATTTGTCCAATGTCAGTATATAAAAAATAAAGAATATAAGAAGAGATAAAAGCAAGTATACAACTTTAATGCAACCTTCATTTTCTTCATATTTATTGTTATTCTCTTTTCCTTATATCCTCTCCCTTCCCTTTCAAGCTAGTTTTTTTGCCCTTTCAAATTCATGAGGCCCTTTTCTAAAAAGATACTGGAAGGAAGGGTGCGTGTGAAAATGGGCCCCGGACATCTTAGTGAAGCTTAGCCCCCCTCTGTTGCGCTTTTAGAGTTCTTCTCGACTTTTCCTTCGGCTCTAATATAAATTTATTACGTTTGTAAAACTCCGTCCGACCTCTTTTTTTTTTCATCTCATATTTCTTTCTTTTTTTTCTTCTTCTTCTTTTTTTAGACATGAAACATCCCTTATGTTGTTATATACTTAAATTAAGTTTAAATGAAAAATAAAACAAGCGAAGAAAGAAGTTAGAAGAAAAAATAAAAACATTTAACTGTAATTCCAAAGTTTTTCCTTCTTTAAACTTCAATCAAACTTAAAAAAATAAATAAAAACGAAAGAATATTGAATTGAAGTTGCAATAATCGATTCAAAGACAACCCATTTAGTAACATAATTTTCCAATGGATATATTTTTATTGTGATAGAGCCCATTTTCTATCTTTGTGTACCATTACCTCGTTTCCTAGGAAAGTAACGCACTTAATGGTAAAACACATAATGATTGATCAAATTGATCCACATAAATGGTTCTTTTTGAGCAAATATCACAAATATATGGTTCTGCTTAAACAAATTATCACATTTATAAGGTTCTTCATGATCAAATTAACTCACATGGTCAAAATAATTTCAATAGTTTAAGCTCAAAATGCGTTTATAGACGATACACCACAAAAAAGTAATTTATTAAAAAAAAAACAGTCTGCCAATTAGAGTGACTCATATTATTATCATTCCATCCATCTTCTTTAAATTGTTACCCCTGTTTTTTTTTATAAAGGGAGTGATCGAAAATTTGGTCCAGGATTGGATTCCCTAACCATTTATCATAATGAGGTGATACAAACGCTTTTATATTATGCCTTTTTATTGTCCAAACACATATCCAGAATGTTTAAGATTTTGGGAGAAAACATTTTTTCACACAAAATACCGACCTATGAAAAATTCCTTAAAACTAAAGTTAAAAATCCCGTCAAGAACTTGCTAGCAATTTACTAAAAGGGTTTCTTCGGTCATAAGAATTAATTATTATTATTATTATTATTATTTCTTTTTCTAAACAAATGTATCCATTGTTCACTTTTAAAAATCAANTTATTATTATTATATAGCTTCCTCTAGTCCTATAAGGTACTATAATCATATGTTATGATTTTACGACCCATAATTAACAAAACAAAAGAAAAACAACAATTATTGTTTCTTTGCAAGAATATAAAAGTCTAGACACTGGTCTAAAAGTACATTCGATTAAATATCCTTTTGTTTCAATACTTACAGCTTTCACTTCAGTTTACTACCCACTCACTTTTGTTTTGCACTAAGTTTTATCTCATGACTCCTAGTTTACTTTAGTACCTACTTTTAGGGTGGTGCCAAAGGGTTTAGTAGAGTTACTAAACTAAAAGAGAATTGGTTTATCTATCCTCTACACTCTACGTGACACCTAGTTAAAATATTTATAAAAATTATTTATTTATTTATTTATTTTTAGCGTATTCTAAAACAAAGGCTGATTCTAAGATAATCTAGAATATAAAACGTTATTTAAAGAGATAAATGTGGTTTTTATATATAAACAATAGAGATGGTCTAAAGTGCTGGCTGTATTGGGAGTAATAAAACAAAAGGTCGAGTAAGCCCTAAGGCTAGAAGGGATAAGTACAATAAGTAAAGACAAGCCTTGTCCTCTCCTTCCCTTTTAGATAACAGTGTAACGGCTTGATTTGATCTTATCAGTAGGGTCCTTCGTGTGTACCATCAATATTTGTAACCTTTGTAAATAAATAAACAACTAGAAATTTGATCCCGCTCGGAAATTTGTTTAAGTCCTTTAAAATAGTTTCGATTTTGTTTGTTCGAGGCTATCGTCTGACGTCATAAAATCTTTGGAGGGATAATTAATCCTTTGGCTAATTAAAACTTTGGCCTACCAAAGAGCTTATACAAATCTTTATGTATTGCAAGAGGGTAAGTGTGCCGCTCCATCAGCTGTATAAACTTTACTTTTGACTTATATGTTTAACCAAATAGTCACAACTTCTCAGCAACTTCTAAGCAGCTACCCATTTATGACGATGCACCAAAAGTAACCCGGAGCCTTCTATGATAGAAATTTATAAATGTTTCCCCTTCTTAAGTCATGTGTCTATTTTTCTCCTTCTTAAAGTACTTTCAATTTTACTTTAAGACGCATGTGGAAGACTTAAGCGTGAAGAGCTTAGAGAGTGAGAATGTTTTCTCATCCTTCAGTTCTTGTTGTTGTTAGCAAGTCTACAGTAAAGCCGTAATTAGTTAAGCACAACCGGTGGGATATGATCTTAATAAGTTGTTTTGTTGATTTTTACTAAACAGAACCGACAAGCAATATATCTATTGTAAGAAAGTCGTCTTCAAGATCAATAATTACTCAATATATATTTTCGAAAAACAATGACAATTGACATACGTCAAAACATTAAAAACAAACAAATTACAAGTCGTCCTTTACAATATTGGTTATAATACATTGATCATAAACCTTTTCTAGAAGTCGTATAATGAACCTCACTACTGTGAGGGAAGGTAACGGGTGTGGACTGTATATCAATAAAAAACATGAGTCACAAGACACAATAAGATCTTGAATTAATAAAAATGATTCAACAAACTTAAAGTTAGTGGAACGCGATTATGACATGGGATGAAATTTGGAACTGTACTTTACAGACTCACCATAGACATAGATTGCTAAAGGTTAGGTGACTAGACCTCCTAGCTAGAGATAGATCAAAGCTATCGACATCTAGTGCAAAGCTAAAGCAATTATATAAAATATAGGAGGTGACTCGGAATCTGCTCGGATCTAAAGGGGCCCTCACACTTACAGTTTAACTGAAGATGATGATTTGACAGTCCACGGAGCTTGGCCACACACTCGTCAGTTTTCCTTAAGATGACGGACTGCAGTCGAAGGTGGACTGTAGGTGTGTGGAGGGTAGAGGCGAGGATCGGATGGAAGGAGAGACAACAATCCGTGGACTGTCCGGCCTGTGCCTCAAGGACAAAGTCGCCCTACACTATCAATCGGCCTACAGACATGTATTATGGATCATCTTTATTTTGTTTATTTCCCTCCGTCGGACAGCAGTTAAAAATCGACAGATATCGGCCTGTAGGCATAAATCGCACAGTGTATGGCGCATACAGGCACAGGCCTGTTGTTCTTTACGATTGCCTGCAGGCGGTGGACGGGTAATGTGTGGTGGTCTGAGATTTTGGCCTTACGTTAATCGTATAAGATAACGGCCTGCAGTTAAACTGTAAGTGTGTGGGCCCCTTAAGCGTCTGAGCAACTACTGAACATCTAATAACAGGAATCAGCATTTTAAAGTTGCGATTTCCGAAGCGGAGAAAATATACCATTAAATATAAAAATTGAGTTATACACCCTCTCATAACTGTTGCTCAACATATACTAAATATATTATAAGAGTTTCTATAGAATAAATTTGACTTCTAGACTGTATATAGTCCAATTAATAAGAAATGAGTTTAAAAATTATTGTTCAATTGATTAAACATTGAAGCACAATTTGTGGTAGATTAATGCTAGGACCAGAACCGCAATTTTCCTCGCTTCAATAATCCTGTTTGAATATTAATAATTCAATTATAGCCATCAATTTATTAATTCAGGAGGATAAAGGGAGGATGGGAAGGGGTGTTAAGCTCCGGAGTAAGGCGCTTTGTTATACTAAACTCTGTAGTACACCCCCCCCCCCCCCTCGGGCTGTAATTCCCAGAGCAAAACGTTCTTGATAATTCCCAGAGTAGAATGTTCATGAAAACTCATTTATGTACTATTTATTAATCAGAAGTTTTCACCTCACTCAAATTTTAATTAATACCCATTTTACTTTTTAAAAAAGCCATCAACATGCCTTATAACTAATAAATTAGTTATCATATTTATATAGGTATAGCATATAGGGAGACAAAAGTAAAATGGTGATGCGAAAATTTGTGTTCTGTCATCTGTATATTATGGAGGCTAAAACACTGGGCTAATTGAGTAAAAGAAGTAGGTTTAATGCAAACCTTCATTTTAGTTTACCTTTATTTTAAGAGTGACAAAACGGTAATATTTGATCAACATTAACGATTAACGACCAGTTCATAGTACTGGCGCCGTTAGTAGAATGTTTTATACTTTTTTTTCTCATTCTCTATAAAAGTGATTTAGTTCATTTTATTTTTTAAATATAATATTATTTTATACTTTAGTCTTCGTCACATTAAATCACAGTTAATTCTAACCTCAATAATTTGCTGGAAATGATAAAAATAAATTGATAAATAAATCAATTGTTAAAACAAAGAAACAAAATATATATTCAGGTGTTCTCCTCTTTTTTTTTAACATACTCAAGCCATTTCTTTAAAAAAATACTTGGTTTTTTGGGGACTTCTGTTTTTGGGCCTCCCTATTTTTTCTCTGTGTTTGGGTTTTTACACATAACAAAACCCTTAAGTTTTAAATTTTTCTGTTGGATGCATTCGGAGATCAGAAGTATTAACGACAGACAAATACACATACTCAGGAAATTATAAGGGTTTTCGGCTTTGACTACGAACCCTAAAAACGTGTAAATTTTCTCAAATGTCGGCCCTTTGGTCGCACAAGGTCAGCAAGTCGACGCTGTCTACTTTGATTTTGTCAAAGCCTTCGACAGAGTTGACCACGGCATACTTTTATCCAAATTTAAATCCCTCAACTTCCATCCATCTCTAATTACCTGGTTCCACTCATATCTCTCTAACCGTACTTGTAAAGTCCGTATGCATCTTAAGTATTCCCATTCCTACATCCCATCCTCTGGCGTACATCAAGGTTCTATCCTAGGTCCTCTTTTATTTAATATCTTCATTAATGATCTCAGTAGTAACATCTCTTCTGGAGTCCGTCTCTTTGCAGATGATCTTTGTGTCCATAGGACTATCTTCTCTCCATTGTCCTGTTCCATTCTCCAAACTGACATTGATCAAATATCTGCTTGGGCTAATAGTAATAATATGGAAATCCATAATACAAAATCATGCTTTATTCCCTTTACCCGTTCTAAATCTGCTATTAACTCTTCCTACACTCTCAATGATGTGCCCCAGTCCAAAGTAGAATCGATTCGTGACCTTGGAGTCATTCTTGACAAGAAACTCACCTTTTCTGACTATATCAACTATATATCCTCAAGAGCCTCCAAACTCCTTGGCCTCGTTTCCAATATCTGTCGCGGTCTCTCACTTGATTGTTTTGTCTGCTTGTACAAATCTATATTCCGTCCTTGTGTGGAATATGCCCGTCTGGAATAATCTTAATCAGACGTCGTTTCAGGTTCGTTTCAGGTCGTTCAGGTTCAACGTCGTTTTGTTCGTTTATGTTATTTTCGTTATTTTTACAGAAAAATCTATTATTCCTATCTCTCCATGTGCCAACGTTTACCCTTGAACCCCTCTACCGGAGACGATCTGCCTTCGAAGTTCTATTTCTTCTTAAGTCTTTGCGTGGCCAAGCTCTCTGTGGCGCAGTCCTAGAACAGGTCATAGTTCTTCCCCAGATCGTCGCGCTGGTAGATTCCTTTATATCCGCGAATTGTCCGACCTTAATCCATTAGTCCGTTGTGCGTCCTCTGTTAATACCCTTCCCATCACCTCTACCAATACTGAAACTCTCTCCCACATTCTTCACGTCCTTTTCTTGTTTTCCGAGCGTCTATGGTCTGCAGCCGAATAGCTCAGTTCCGTTTGCCTAGCTATAAAAGTTCTACCATCTGTTTATCTATATAATGTAGTTTTTTTATAAAGAGCATGTTCCTATTATCTGCCGATGAAGAACTTCTTAGAAGGTGGGAGAGGAAGGTCCTCAGAAAAATATTTGGAGCAGTTTACATAGATGAGCAATGGAGGATGAGAACAAACCAAGAGCTCGCACAGCTGTATGGAAGGCCGGACATCATATCAGAGATAAAAGCAGGAAGGGTAAGATGGCTGGGCCACATACAAAGAATGCCAGTGGAGAGAGTTCCGAGGAAGCTGCTCGACGGACGACCTGGAGGCAGAAGAAGCCGAGGTCGACCAAGGAAGAGATGGAAAGAAGATGTAGAGGATGACCTAAAAACTCTAGGAGTACGTGGTTGGCGCCGTCAGGCGCAGGACAGGGATGCTTGGAGAGGAGTCGTTGAGCAGGCCAGAGCCTTTCACGGGCTGTAGCGCCATGGAGTGTATGTATGTATGTATGTTCCTATTAATTGTAAGTGTTATTTATTTATAGATTTTATTTAAAAGTTTGTTGGCTTAAAATTGTTTAATGTTCTGTTGTACATATTTTTTTATCTTTTTATCTGTTTATCACTGTGTTATTTAGCTATAATTATTATCATTATTGTATTGATTATTATTGCTGTATTTAGCTTAAACTTATTATATTATTTATTTATCTGTTAAATATGTACATAGTACTCTAGAAAAGAACGCGAGCGCCTCTCACGTGGCTTAGGCTGTAGAGGGCTCGTAAAAAATTCTTGTTTAAATAAATAAATAAATAATTTTTCCCCTCAGGCAACAACAGGCAGATCAATATACAGATAGAACGACAGACTCTGGACCAAAAATGTTCCCTGGTTTCTGGAACGGATTTCTGTCTTAGATTTTCGTTGCATTCAGTAAGCTCGGAAGCAAAAAAAAGAATAAATAAACTTTTATTGTCTTAAAGGAGAAAATTTCTATAATTCCAATTTAAATTCTATAATTTTAATTGTAATGCCCAAGTTAGTTGGAAGGCTGAGGAAGGTAGGCTGGAAAGTTAGTTGGGAGGATCCAAGGCCTTCTAATCCCAGGATCAGGTCTGGTCTAACGTCTAACCCTATAAATCCCGTCCAACATTTACACCAAATTTCAATAAAGTCCCCTTCCTTCCCCCTCCCCTTCCACCTGCCTCTCAAACCTCTTTCTGATTAATTATTTTTGAAAAACTTTGACTAAGGAATGTTCGTCTGAGAATAAAATTAGAATTTATGCCTCCAGGACTTATAGGAACAGGTTGCGGAAACTATATAAATTCGTAATTATAAAATAAATAATATATATATAGTATGAATATTATGTAGTAGTATAAATGTTATTATTTCCGTTATGAGCCATCATAATTAAGTATAATTAATCAAACGAATTGCAATGAGAATGTATAGATGTACGATGTTTAGTAGTATCTGTTTGAAACTGATAGAAATGTACATTTGCATACATAATATATGTAATTACATATTACGTTCATGCTGTACATGTAATTTATCCATACTTATGTTAATACAAATACAGTATCTAAACAAACAATTTTTTATGTAGTGTTATTACATAATTTCTTTAAAAACCTTGCTAACCCGGAAATCCCGATTAAATCCAGATGACTCTGTATCTGAATTTGTCCGAATTAACGGGATACTACTGTAATATGTTTAATAATTAATTAAGTAAATTAGATATTATGTTTAAAATAAGTTATCACAACTACTTGGTATATGAGAAAAATTGGTTCAAGTTTATCGGGCCGTTTTTTTGTTTGTTTGTTTTTTTTCTTCTTCTTTTTTTTACTTTCTCGTTAATACTTTATTTATTTATTTATTTTTTAATACTTTAATTTAAAAACATTAAAATTAATCAGGTTTAGCTTCACGGCTGGATCTTAGAGTTATACAAGACAGCGCTTACATTAAAGACAGGGAAATTCTCTATCTAAAACATACATTATGATAGGGAAATCAGTTATTATCAGTTAGTTACTATTGGTTTTATTAAAATGATAGTTTTCTAAAGTGCCATACAATAAAATTTAAAATCAATAAATAAATAAATCATTACATTGAAAAATTCAGGAAAAACTTTGCTATTGTCGCATTTATTTCGGTTAAAATGATAAATAAGCAAACTTAATAACATTCATTTTAGGGAAGTAACATTATAATAGTAAATCTGTTTAATTATTTAAACATCTTCTATAGTCGAGTGTCATTAACATGCCATTAAGGCTTGTGTTAATAATTAATGCTTTGCTAATATTGACTTAAGACTTGCTTACTACACTATAGAACCGCGATGTATTCAATAGCTCGTAATACATATTCAATAATTCCTTGTTTATATCAGTTAAAATGTTCAAAACAACCGGTGCTAAAATAAAAAATTAAACAGGAGAAAACGAATGAATATGATAATTCACATATCTCGCTAGTAATTTATGAAAGTCTCATATATAATATGATTTTTAAAATTATAATATCTATATGAATATAAAATATAAACACTACAGACTCATTACTTCCCCCTTCGGGAATCCTCGGATATTTTGTATATTGGCTTTTCAAGGCCCTTTAGATACACGCTAAGACATCTTATTACCATCTGCCATCTGTGGTTGTTTATATAAAAAAAATTTAATGACAATGTTCCCGGAACCACTTTCTATTGAAATTCGGAAATTAGTTGTTTTAATTATATAAAAATCTTGAATAAAAGGGTTTTCATTCAGCAATTTTGCTTTAAGATGGTAGTCCCCCTTCACGAACATAATTATCACCAATTTTTGAAAAACGCAATAATAAAACCATTGTATTTGATAGGCTAATTTATAATATTATAACAGTGATCTGATATAATATTATATCAGTCTGTCAAAAAGGGAATATTTTTTAAATTGGAAAATACCTATAAAGTAAAATTTAATAATTTAATTTTTTAATCCATATAAACTTTATACTTTGATATTAGACAATATTAATATGTGTTTAAGGATTACAGAAATTTATAAGCATATAATTTACAAAATCACTGTCAATTAGTTAGCATTAAACCTTGTAATTTTTTTTAAATTTATGTAAATTAGATGCTATAGTAATTTTTATGAACTCCAAGGACCATATTATGCCTTTATAAGGATGATTTTTTTGGATTCATTACTTTTATTGTATTTAAAATGTTTCTTTTTTAGTAATTTATTTACATATTTTAAAATTAATGTTTGTCAACGTTTCTTTTAGATGCCGGATCATCACAACATTAGGTTGAGGATCATTATAGAATGAGAATTGAGATCATTATAGAATGAGAATTATAGATATGAGGGATGACTTTACACTTTACACATTTGTGTAAGTGGCTTGGTACTTAACATATAGTATGAGAATGGCAAGTAAATATTATTTACTTGACAGGCTCATTAATGTAAAACATGTCTTTCCTATCTTAGATTTTAACATGTTGTGATATTTAAGATGGTGTTTGGAATTTGGTTTCATCAGTTGAGACGCGAGTATCCTAAGCAACCGGCTACGCTCATCACCGATAAAGAAAATTATATTTTAAATATTTTCTACTGTGCATTAGAAATATTAAATTAAATGAGACTCAATTTCTCAGGCAGTACTCAAATTATAAATTATTATTAAATAATTCCAAGATAAAAAGAACTTTTTATATACTACGTTTTTAAATTTTCTGTCATAAATCATAAATTTGAAACCTGTCAAAATGAAGATTGTAAATATGGGATATGCCAAAACAAATAAAATAACTTGCGGATTTTTTCCGAACTTACTTTCATACAGCATAATTTGCTGAAAACGAATCAAATTTTGCTGAAAGATGGATAAAAGCATTAAAATAATGCATTGTCATCGTGTTCTGAGCTATTCTAAAAGTTTCAAATGTCTATCTACTTGGGAAGTTAGTTAAAAATCGATTGCAAGATTTGTACCAGACAAACAAACAAACAAACAAGAAAGCAAGCTAATAAAAACGTAGTAAAATATTATAAATTTTATGTCGTTTGACGTTTTGCTTTAATTTTTTTTTCAATCTTAGGGTTGTTTTTTTTATTAATTTATATAATATATACATGCATGTTATAAATGAATAGTTAATAAAAACGTTATGTTTGTTGGTACCTTGAGTTCGGGGGAAGAGATGTGTTGTGAGGCGGCAGGAGTAGGTTGTTCGGGGGTGCGCACTGTTGAGGGCGCTAAGATCAGTGATGTACTGAAGGGGCGGCGGCACTCTGTGGGCACCCTAGAGGCGGCTGGAGGCACCCCGAGGTGGGGGCAAAGCGCACGCAATCTCGGGGCACTGCCCCCGGCACCTTTTCCTCTAGCTTTGGCCAACTCCATCTGGTAAAAGGGCAAGACTTTAGGACTTGGCTAAATTGCCCTTATTATCTGGGAGAAGTACTAAAGGAGACTTTGGTGAATGATGATAATGCATCGGTCTCTCTCTTTCTAATCTGTACTTGAGATAATGCCTTCGATTCAGCTAGACATCTTGTGGCTCAAATATTTACCCCAAATGTCATTGGTCTATTTATCGGTAAATATAATTAAATCAGACATTACTATTTTCTCACAGAACGTCCAACTTTTAACTAATCGAAATATGGTGCGTAGGCTTCCGCGACTTGAGTCGTAATACATAGCTTGGTTTTCCGGTGAAATCCGCTCCACGAAGGGATTGAAGTCCGATGTTTCACTTCCACTACTAGGAGCTCCTTCAGGGGTGTGGTGCATCGTGACGCGGGGCGAAGAATGGTAGATCGGTCGTTGGACTTCAACCCATTCGTGACGCGGATTTCACATGAAAATCAAAATATGTCATCGAAATACATATAGAGTAAAAAAAAGCTTTGAAGACAGATTTAAATAAACAATTGTGTTATTTAATTTTCATAAATTAGTAGTCTTTTATCTTTTTTACTTTCTCATATATGTCGTATGTAGAGAGTGTCCCCAGTATCCAAAAAAGTGTTTTTTACCATGTGTTATATACTATACATAGTAAAGGGCTTTTGTGTCATAATTATTTATCCATGCATTCACATTTTATACTTAAAAAAGTAAGCCACAGGATATAGTAAAGGAAATATTTTTTTGCCAAAAGCTTAAAACCCTATAAAAGCTGAAGGAAAGGATAACAGACTAGGAATCGGTTGAAATAAGTTGCAATCCCATTCAAGACTATTTATTTGAGGTGTTGCTTATTTTTGCTTAAACAGATTTCAATATAGATTTTTATATTACTAACATTTAAAATGGATAATGCTTCAATTCTGTTTTCAAATTTGTAAACTAAACAGCTTTTAAATTTATTATGTGCTTATATTGTACTATATATATATA
>KZ651819.1:150571-164689 GCA_001010745.2 Gerris buenoi
TATTTTGAGACACAGCTGTAAACAGGTCGATTTTGGGTATCTTGGGTTTATTACTGATAAAAAACATTGTGACCCCCCGGGGGATCGAACCCGGGACCCTTGAGATCGAAGACAAAAAAATCATTATTACATAACGGGTATGCTTACTCATCTACAAAACCCTAAAAAGTACTTGGACGCAAGTACTTCCCTGTGATTTTTTTAGTTTAATTTTGTTCTATGTGTGCTATTCGTTTCGTTGTTATGCTTTGTTGTAGGATTTTTAAATTTTGTCAGTTGTTATCATAATGTTATAGTGTTTTAATAGTACCTGAAGATGACCACAGTCTAGGTCGAAATAAGTATAGTAATTTAATTTATTTAATTACGTAAAGTCGTGACTTCCTTTATTAATTTAAAATGATACAGTTATTGGAGAAAAGAGAGAAAGGAAGATTGGAGAGGTTACTTATTCTATTGTGCTTGAAATCAATTTTAGTGTATGCATTCATTTTTTATTCCGAAATCTCTCAAGTTCCCTTTTACTAAGAGGTTAATTATTTTATTGCTTCCGAGCTTACCGAAGGAAAAGGAAGAATTGTGTTCACCTTTGAGAACGAAAAATTTTTATGTCTACGATTTTAAAAATTCCAAGACAGAAATACGTTTCAGGCATCAAAGAACATTTTTTATCTCGTGTCTGTCTGTCGGTCTGTGTGTCCGCGAATTTTGAAACGTCCGACGATAACTTGAGTAATTATTGACTGATTTTGATTAAATTTGGTAGACGCATGTTCATTTTACCAATGCCCAGAACGAGTTCGTTGGACAACGTTATCCGTCCAAGCTTAGAAGTGACTTACAGTTGTTTTACTTCTGAGTTTTCCAAAGGTACCNCTATTCGTTTCGTTGTTATGCTTTGTTGTAGCATTTTTAAATTTTGTCAGTTGTTATCATAATGTTATAGTGTTTTAATAGTACCTGAAGATGACCACAGTCTAGGTCGAAATAAGTATAGTAATTTAATTTATTTAATTACGTAAAGTCGTGACTTCCTTTATTAATTTAAAATGATACAGTTATTGGAGAAAAGAGAGAAAGGAAGATTGGAGAGGTTACTTATTCTATTGTGCTTGAAATCAATTTTAGTGTATGCATTCATTTTTTATTCCGAAATCTCTCAAGTTCCCTTTTACTAAGAGGTTAATTATTTTATTGCTTCCGAGCTTACCGAAGGAAAAGGAAGAATTGTGTTCACCTTTGAGAACGAAAAATTTTTATGTCTACGATTTTAAAAATTCCAAGACAGAAATACGTTTCAGGCATCAAAGAACATTTTTTATCTCGTGTCTGTCTGTCGGTCTGTGTGTCCGCGAATTTTGAAACGTCCGACGATAACTTGAGTAATTATTGACTGATTTTGATTAAATTTGGTAGACGCATGTTCATTTTACCAATGCCCAGAACGAGTTCGTTGGACAACGTTATCCGTCCAAGCGTTCACGCGTAACGCTCACGTAAACGTGAACTTAAGGCCGAGAAAAAAATCAAACTTCATCTATTCAATGAGACATTTTTTTATGTACAATTTTTTAGTAATACCAACAGCGACACCGCTATGAAGTGTTAAAGATCGCTAAAACTATTAATACTTTTTAGACAATAAACAATAAAGTAATATAACAATAATGTTATTCTGTTATGTTTTTGAGCATCAATGTAGGATTGTCGTGTTTTCTTATTCATTCAATATAAAATTATTTTTGTCTTTAATGTCATTACAACCCCAAAAAGTGTGGCCCCGACAGCTATAGATGGCAAATAGCACTATAGCCGCTAAGTACTAAGCATATAGAGTGGTCGCCTTCAGAGATTGAGGAGCAAAGTGAGAAGGGGGCAGAGCCCCTAGTTTTCATTAATAAAATATCGAAACAAGATCAAATATAAATTAAAAATTTTAATTATTATTAACTTGTTTACTAAATAAAAATAAATAGTTTCAAAAGTATTAATGGATTTGGTCTTAAGTGAAAAAATATACAAATTCCACAGTGCCGTCTTCATGTTCGGTATAATCAACTGTTTTCTCCCAAGCTCTACAAGTAATGATGACCTTGGCACCGGGTGGTTCTGTTTCAACCTTGACAGCGACTAGAGGATCCTGGTAGTCTTGTTGACGAGTGAAGGGGAAGAAGTAGCTAGGGAACGATCTATATGAAGGGAAGTAGGTGAAGGACTTGACTTTTTTCTCGCGATCTTTGTAATCGCTTTCCCAGCAGTCAAGCCAAATTCTATCCCGTTCGGGCTCTGACATTGATTCGAAGATTTTCTTTAACTCTTCAGGGAACTTATCGGGAAGATCGTCCACCGTCATGTACGCGTTAGGTACCTTATTTATCGTCCTGGTCACCTTGATGTAGAAGCAGGGTTCTGTAAAGGGAGGACCACAAGGTCCCAACTCGTCAAGATCGAAGTTGCATGATTTGCCACTGGGTTGTGGACTTCCAAACGAGCACAGGACACCCGTCGACGAATGTTTCGTGTAGTTGGAAAAATATTCCGCCATATCCTTATTTCCGGACAACTTGTACTCTACGTATTGTATCATAATACCCTCGTTCTTGTCCTTGTCTGCATCAATCATTTTCGGCCAGACCGATAAACCTATGGACCTGCTTATTATATCCAAGTACATAGGTTTATCTTCAGGATACACGAAAAAGCGGAGGAAGATCTGGTAGAGCAATATCGATGTCCAGAACAATACGTTGTAAAATATTAAGTAGAAGAGGAGAAGTTCAAGCCATCGGCGAGGCCTTCTTCCAAGCCATTTCTTGTGAGGAAAAACCGGCCTTCCGGTGATTTCTTCCTCGGAACGGTTGAAGGATTTAACTTCCCAGGTATTTCTGTAGGGTCCTTTCTTCTTCTCCCAGACTGGCTGCCTATAAGCCCATGTGTCAATTGACTGCCACACGTGTATATCTCTACGATCGTCCATGTCTATGGTTGTTCGTCCTATGGTATACATTTTGATACATTCTTTTAACAAATTAATGATAAAATAGTTTTAAGAAAAATGTTATACATAAGTATAATTTAAAAGTTTTAATTATTGTAAATAGAATGATTTTCTGCCAATGGTCTTAGGCTTGTAGGTTCCATCTTATCTTATATTTTATACTTGAGTATACGTTTAAAATACTGTACGTGCGTTACGTTTAAATAGTGATACGGCGCATTTATATTATGTTAAATTCAAATAAATTTTGCGCCAAAACACTGCTGTTGAATTTATAACATCGACTCTTTCAACGTTCGATATATTATCGTGAAGATGTATAGGACACTACAATGACGGTTGTTGATTTTGTTAGAGATTGACTTAAAGCTTGATATTTCAATAATACAAACAAATTATGCATTTTTAAATCCTTTATATTAACTTCACTTTTGTGCCTGGCTGGGTGCCTGGGTGCCTGGCGTCAACATTTTTGGAAGGCTAGTTAACCCTCTTCTACTTATCCGATCGAGCTGAAACTTGGCACATAGACTCTCTACCAATACAACAACATTTTAACAAATTAATTAATTAATTAAATTTAATTAATTAATTAATTAATTAATTTTTCAATTTAATTAATTCTTTTTTTATAAAATGAATGGATTAAATAAATTTTAAAAAATAAAATAAAAAAATAATTAATTAATTAATTAATTGGTTGGTATATAAAATCTTTGGAGGGCTAGTTAACCCACTTCCAGTCATCCAATCGAGCTCAAACTTTGCACATAGACTCTACCAATATAAAAACATTTTAACAAATTAATTAATTAATTAATTTCATTAATTAATTAAATTTAAAAAAATTATCTTTTTCAAAATGAATGGGATAATTAAATTTAAAAAAGTAATACAATAAATAAAAATTCAATTAATTATCCAATCTTGCTGAATCTTGGCATTTCGACTCTCTACCGGTACAAAATCATTGTAACAAATATAATAATTAATTAAATGTTACTAATTAATTAATTTTAAATTATTTATTTAAAATTGAAATGAATGAATACCAATATTTCCCTTCAGAACTAAAATGCAAAAATATAAAGGATTTATAATAAAAACTTGGTTTTTATGGGCTGGTATTATTTGACGAGTTTAACAGCTATTTCAGAGGGTTTTGGCGATTCCATAATATGTATCTCCCCACCCACCACCCATTAAACTCCTTCTTTTCAACATTTCCCTTAAGATCATAAGTAGACATTTCATGTATTCTTTTTAATAAAAACTACGTATTGAATTTATTGATAGTTCACAAGGATAGAAGTTCTTAAAAATAATAGTAGTTATAAAATCATTTTAGTAATTGTGTAATTGTATTGATAAGGAACAATTTACAAAAAAAAAGAAATCATTCGGGCCTCTAGAAAAAATGGGTTGTCAAGCGCAAATTGTTTAATTACAGAAAGTAAACGTGTCAGGCCCCCATGCACGATCAAACATTTTGCGCAAAATGTTTGCACAAACCTGATATCGTGCAAATTTAGGCCATACACGTCAAACATCACGTTTGCGCAAACATTCACATTACATCAAATTGTTACGCAACCGTGTATGGGGGCCTTTAAATTAGATTTAAGTAATCTTACCCTGATTATCGTTATCTCACAATCAAGACAAAATACTGATATGACGAACCTTAAACGACTTAAGTTTTAAGTATAACAAATCTAATCGATGTCATATTTTTTTTTTTTTTTTAAATGTGTATACAAATCTGACAGCTCCCTTTCTATTTTATACTACATATTTCAAGCTTTATCAAAGCAACTTTATTATTAAAATTTAAGTTTATATTACACCGAAACCGTTTTAAAAATGGTAATTGCAAAGGTTCAGAGGTCACGTTGGATTCCCCGCCGGGGGAAGAATTAGTTTCATACTAACTTTGAATGGAATGTTGAATAATAAATAAATTTAACCGTGAAAACCCTAAAGAACTAATGGAAAGCACTGGACGAATAAATAATTTGCATGAGAAAGTTTAGTATGCGTTGTATCCAAACTTTATACTTACATAGTTTTTTTTTTTTTTTTTTTTAAATTATGATTGCAGTTAAACTAATGTTTATCAAAACTGTTTTTAGTTTATTGCCAATTTGTATAAATTGGTTGTGTGACATGACTCAACTCTCAATCTCAACATGTCTCACCTTGAGAGGTGACATGTTGAGACATGTCTCACCTCTCAAGCATGTATTAACTCTTAACGTGTCTTAGCTCTCAAAATGATTCAACTCTCAACATGACTTAACTCACAACATGTCCCAATCCTCAATATGTCCTTACTCACATGTCTCAACATGTCCTAACTCTCAACATATATGGAGCCCTTTTATGATAGTTTGCCATCAATTTTAACATTCTTAACTGAAAGAGTCGAAGATTCAATCTTACTTAATCTATATGATCTTGAGTAAACGAATTTTTCCATAAAGAACTCTTACGATTAATCAACAGGAGTGGTAGCGGAAGGACCCTTAGCGAACTGCCTCACCTGTTATCTTAGCTCTGAACATACTTGGACAGGCACTCGTCTGATAAGGACGCTTCAGTCCATTTCGTAAACATTTACCTAACTTTAATAATTCAAGTGTTTCTGTTATCTTGGTTGTTCTTATAGTTATTTTTTCTCAATGGGTCCTTGTACTTCAAAGCAAAACCTTATCACTATAGAAACCCCAGTCAGTTTTTCTTGGACAGTTTCTTTTAACCTCTTCCTCTCCTAGCTATATCCTTATTGATTCAAGGGAGAATTCGGTAATTTTGTAGAGGAACCATGAGAGCATAATGAATAAATAATGTTGCCCAACATGGACATATCCAGGGGGGGCAAGGGGGCAGCTGTACCCCCTTCCAAAATCAAAAAAATGTTAAAGAAACATTGAGATAAAAATTTGAAATGAATCAGCATTTACTCAATTCACAGCTTCTCTGCAAAAATGAACTTATCAAAAGCCCTAAAGTTCTGAGGGGAGATATGGCAACAATCTTTATAGAAAAATGTAATCTGATTCGTTAGATTAGCTTGAAACAATTTTTTTTAGGATTTGTGAAGGGCAACGTCTCCAAATTTAGAGCTAAAATTTATACCTCAATTTCACCTTAGGCTATTATTTTTCTGAACCTGAATGCAATCAAATCGGCTAGTAGCTTAGGTCTGCACACACTACAGACGACAGAGAAACTTTTTTTAAAACCACTAGGTATATATATGGACTCAGAGGACTTCAAAACGTGTAATCTCCATCAATATACTCTCTCTTCATTTACACTCAAGAATACGAGAAAGTTAAAAATACTCTTTTTAAAACAACTTTTTTGGACTCGGGGGACCTGAACAATAAATGAGAAAGTAAAAAGTTTAGTCGGGTACGGATAGTTTACGTAAGAAGTTATGCCATTAGAATTCTTGGAAAATTTTCTATAAAACCATGTTTAATATTTATAAGGTTTTACAAAGCTGGTCCTAAAAAAAAGAAAAATCAAAGTCGCTGTAAATAATTTTTATTTCTTTGTTCTTGATTTTTGGTCATTATTTGGAAATAGTTTTAATTTGTTGTTAATAAAAATAATGTTTTTTTTTAAGCCTCTGAGGTATCCAGAAAATCATAACCGTGGACCTTTACACAATCGTGGACCATTCTTGTAGACAATTGAATAATATTTTATTGAGCATATAATGATATTTTAGGTAAAATTATACCTGTGAAAAACATAACTTGGACCTATTTTACAAAATTATGTCATAGCTTCCCTCAGAACTATCAGGACTTTGATAATATATTCATTTTCATACATTAATGAACAACTATGCCATATATCAATACTTGCCGATTTAGTTCCACAATTTTTCTTTTGTAAATTGAACAAAGATTTTAATATTTGTATTTAAAAACGAAAGAGCATTTAGGATTATATCAGTAAAAATAACTTAAATACACTTTACACATTGCGCCTGCACACATCTTGGCAGTCTTGGGTGTGCCATTGTGAATAGCGTTAATCATAATTAAATCGTAAATTCATAAACAGAAATTGAAATTTTTTATAGATGAGTGCAGTCATGTCCACTTCGAATAAGTAGTTTTTGCTTCTAAGGTACGAGCTTACCGAAGTTCTAAAAAATAATAATAATAAAATCATCGTTTGTGGTGCGGGCCCCTAGGCCAAAGGCGGAAACCTGTTCCTGAATCCGGCCGAGTATTTAGGTCCTTTTAGCTAGCCCTTGGTAGAGAAATCCACTTATAACATTATATACCTCTGAACAATGCACCGCCGAAGCGACTATGGTGTGAGTGAGATCACTAATGAGCAATATCAGAGGACCAAGGCGTGAGATCATACCCATGACAATGTACATACTCTCGACTTACAGGAACAAATTACAAATCAGAGCACCCCGACCTGGGATCCCTTGCTGGACGAATCAAAAATCTATCCTAAAACATCTAAATCTATCTTAATACATTTGTTTTGGAGAAGGTCTTTAATAGGTCTTTACTTGGATTTCGTCATGTTATCAATAGAAGCCAGATTTTCTGCAGACTAATCACTTTTATTTTCATTAAAAAAATTCCAGCCGAATCACTATATTTAATATATGTATATTTTCCCCCGACTATTATAAAGGCTTTGCTGACGATATTTTCATAGCCATGCACACAGTCTATCCAACGCTTATTTAGCTCCCTTCACCGAATTAAATTATGGAAAGATATCACTATTGGTATATAAAACCAGGTTAAATGGAGGTTATAGCATAGCTATATGTTTAGCAATCAGTGACATAGGATTTCGTTAACAAGGAGCAATTATTAGAAAATTTGCATCTCATCTGCGGAAACTAATATTTAATAGCACCCCCCCCCCTCCCTTCTCTGGACTACCCTTCTCCCATAAAAGAAGTAAAATTCCGAAAACTTGCCCCTTTCAGTTTGTATACGCCCATGCTTTAAAACGATGTTACTGCCATGCTGACTAAAAACATTTTTTAGTCGTCCTCCATTTTGAAAATATGATGAATGAAATTTTCAAAAACTATACAAATGCTGAGATGCTGAATTTCGTCCAAATCGGGAATTTTTTTACGCCAGTTATCTATAAACAAACACGCAAGCCAGGTACGCTACTGACCACAATAGTAGTTAAGAGCCGTTTCCACGTTGATTGGCCATTTCCACCAAAGAATATTTTTTGTTATGGACAAATGTTTAAATTCATTGTTCACATACAAATAATGCTTTCGAAAATCTTTCCGCAATAAGTGATTATAACAAGCGTGTCTACATAAAAAAAAAAAAAATCTTTATAAACATGTATAGTTAAGTGAAGTGGCAACTGGAATGTGTGTGTACTAAATACTTTTTTGTTCAAACAAGGAATATAAAGGAGCACCTACACTATGTCGAATGAGGCCCACGTTCGCACAAGACGTTCGGGTGAGCATGCGTCGCCCCTATAACTTCAGTAGTGTGGACGCCCAGATCGGTGCCGAACCATCTCACGAGTACCCGCACGGTAGTAGAAAATATTCTGTGAACCTCACTATATGAATTTCACTTAGTTTCCTTTAAAACCTTTGTGTTTCATCCTCTATAGGAAATAACAAACACCCTAACATTTGTTTGTTTAAATGTTACCGAATAGGTTAACACGTTTTATACAAATGTTCACGTTGTTAAGAAACAAATATTTGTTGGAATAGATTAGTTTTTAAGCCACAGATCACGGATTATTATTATAACTAATTAAATCCTAATTAACTCATTGGCTTATGAATGTAGTCAACTCGAACTCAAGCACAGATCAAAAACAAAACAAAATATATATATATATAAAGTCACCTGATAGTTGTACCTGTGAATAGCACTCGGTAGCCGTCGGCCGTCTAAATCAATAACTTTAATTTAATTGTTGTCAATGATCAACGATGGTTGTTTAACATTTGATGAAATTTACCTTTAATCCGGGGTCCGGGGGATAAAATTATGAAATTATATTACTGAGATTCTTTATATATTTTTTTCTAACGGGAATCATTTTCAAATTATAAAACTTCAAAACCGAAAATAAAACTTTTTTACTAATAATAATTATAATAACCTATTTAGCATTCCTGCCTCTTTTTATTGGTCAACATAAAAAGCGCTAACTCATAAAACCATACTTGTCTAAATAAAGATCTGAAATAAATAAATAAATTATAAAAAATAATAATTATACCATTTCTACCTTGGGTCATTTTCGCGTTAACAATATATTTAATAATTAAAATCTGTAAAAAAAACCTTTTTTTTATTACCCATATCTTCATAATAAATTCTCAAATAATGAAAAAATTATTTATAGCCATTAGGAATACTTATATTATTATTATTATTATTATTACGAAAGATTTGTGTCAAGTTCAAACACACCATTATTAGTAATCTATGAAGTGTAAATGATAAAGTTTAATTGAAATACGATAATATACTTCAAACTTCAAAATTGCGAGTTAACAATTTTATCGGTATATAACAAACTATTGTAATTAAAATAATTACAGAGATACAGCATTAATTTATGTTTTTGTTTTTTTATTATTTGTAATTTTCATAGTTATATCCTTAGATAGCCAACGACAACAATTGCTAATCAATTTAAAGTACAATAATAATAAAGCTAAAATTACATTTTTATAGGTCTTGAGTTAGATTAGAGTAAATGTGAACATTTAGAGAGATAACAAGAAGTCTAACTCTCTACTTGCCAGTTGTGAAAATTACGTACTAAAAGCTTTGAAAGTTGAAAAAAAAATATATTAAGAAAGGTTAAATTGAGCTATAAAGTAAAGTTGAGTTTTTAAAACGTGTAAAAAAAAAATTGCGGGAACAAAGTTTGAGCTTTCAGGTGCCTAACCTGTGCCGGGTCTGTGATATTTATTTATTATCAGCCGTCAGCCGGACTCTCTTCATTTCTTATCTACCAGCCGATAAATGTATTGATAAAATGCTAAAAAACATGGACTGTGGACCATGGAGCATTTTATAAGTGATCAAGAGCCCGTAGGTCCGTGCTGAATTCGTAGTCATATTTATAGTACTGTTACATAATTTCTGTATTATTAGTCGTTTTATAAATCTTAAGTTAACATTAGTTAAAAAGAAGAAAAAATGGAGGAGCCCACCGTTAGTGAACAAATGATCCAAGGTTTGAGAACAAAGTTCTTCCAGAAAGTCATAGATGATGCCAGAGGTATGTAATTATTCTTAATGTTAAGATTTTTATGTTGATCTTTCAAGTTTTTAACATACTTGAGAACAGATTTTTCGATTTTTCAATGTAGTGTTTCAGTCCTAAAGTTACATAATTTATTTGACACTTGGAAATGTATCGGTTAAACTATATCTTTTCATCGTATTTAAGATGAGACAGCTATCTTTAGTGAGATGTATATCCCCGGTACTAAAAGTAGAACTGTTGGATTATACAATAGTAGAATTATTGTTGAATAGAATATGCTAATAATGCTTATCAACGAAACCTTTATATTCGTTGATAATATGCCATTTCTTTAAAATTCGTAATATTTCTGTATTTCCTCCAATTCGCTGTCGCAATTACATTGTAACGGATCTTGCTACTGGGTATTCATTAGGACAGAATTTATATTTCAAATACATTAATATTACAAACTGTAAAAGTATGTATTTATAAAAATGAACAGAAATAAGAGTGGTTTTTTGGGGGTTGAAATATAGGCTACAACAACAACTATATTTGCTTAGCTGTTACAACATCTAAATATGTAACTGCAGTAGAAGCAGTATCCGTTCTTGGTTAAACCAGTCGCTTAGCTGGGGATGACTCCTCATATGACACCCATGCCACTTACCTTTGTCGCCTTGTATAAGAGACCTGTATCCGCTATACTTGGGTTACAATTAGAATTATTTTTTACAGTTCAGCTTTGCCAACCTATGTGAGGGAAAAAATTAAGCCACCAAGCCTATTTCTAAGGGGCCAAGTCCCTATGCCGGTCATGTCAAGAGATTTTGTTTGCATATTTGGTCCAAGCTCCCATTGGATCTCCACAACTGTTTTATCAATTTGTCATGCTGTAAAAAATTAATTTCCAATTGTAACCCTACTATAGCTATTTTATCCTATGTTGAATTAGTTCTATCTTTTTCCACCAGGTGCATTTTGTTTCAAGCAACAAGGCTTACATGCCTTAACCATTTGCTTTGTGTCCTTATGAATACAGATAATAAATAAATAAATAAGTACTAAGTAATCTGTTAAAATGTTGACTAACTCATTATAGGTTTTATCTCTTATCATCAGGTGCACACTAATCTTTTTTTTAAAGGAATTAACATGTGCAACAAAATCAACACTCAAGTTTTAGCATCATTATTGAAATCTCTATTACCTATATTAATTAGATTTTTTACAGCCATTTCCATATCTTTTAACCTCAATTTGAAATGTATGAATAACGTATTTACATTTGATTTCTCTGTCCATGTCTTGTCTCTCTGTAAGTCCGTCAATGTTATATTAAACTGGTTCAAATTTTTCCCCAATTTTTTTTTTTTTTAATTATCTAGTCGAATTCTAATTTTATTCAGTGCTTTTTCTTTATTATTATCTAATTAATTCATGTCAATTGCCCTGTAATAGACTATCATAAATATTTATACTTGCCTTTATTTTCTTATGTACCCCCTGTGTTCACTGGTTTTATTTTCATCCTCATCCTCTTTTAATATATCAAAACCATACTAGAAATAAGTCACTAGTTAGATCCTAATCACATTTTTATTAATACAATCAAGATGTAAACAGATATTTAATAGCAGTGCTCCAGGAGTGCCAACCAGTAAACCTCCAACATACTTAATTCACTAAAGGTGGCCATACACGAAAAGGAAATCCTCAAGAAAAAAGCCTCTGGGATTTCCTCTTCCTCTTCCAAATCCTTGCCCAAAGATGAAAAAGTCTTTGGGATTTCCTCTTTCATACCTTGCCCACAAATGAAAAAGTCTTTGGGATTTCCTCTTTAAAACCATGCCCACAAATGAAAAAGTCTTTGGGATTTCCTCGGGGGTTTTCTGTACCAAACCCTCACCTTTCCCAACACAAACTTCAAAAATCCTTGAGGCTTTTTGCATCGTGCTTGAGGCACGTCACATCTGACTTTGTAGTTCAATCCTGTATTTCGGCCTCAAGATTGAGACGGAATTAGGATTTTGGGGAATGCAGTCCAAAGGTAGCCTCAATGCTGCCTCCACACACCTACAGGAATTTCTCCTGGTCTGGGCTGTTCAGTCTAAACCTTTAGAATTTCCTCTTCGTGTATGGCCGCCTTTAGTCGTTATTTAGGATGATCTAGGTCTGCCAGGTTTCCTTTTTCCCCCATGGGTCTATGTAAAATATTACTTGGCATTTGTGAAAGCAGCTTTAAGCTCTTAAAAGGCTATTATCACATCAATGAAAAAATAATTTGGTGCCGAGTAGTATCTCATAAAAATATTCTTCTACACTGGAATTGTGCTGGAGGAAAGTGTCCAGAGTACATTACTGCCAAAGGAAAAGGAACATCTTCCTGTCTTATGCCTACCTGTTTTTATTATTATGTTTAGTAAAGAAATAGGACACTGAAGAAAATACTCAAGGGTATAATCTTGCTGCCAAAAGCCTAAAAATTTATCCCTACTTTTCAACTCCAGGACATCTCATATATTTTACACATGTTATATGTCTTTTTTAAAATCTTATCTGAAAGGAGATGTCAACGCTTATTCTATTATTTGAAATAAATATGCCGGTAAATTGCTTTGTGAAGGTTTAAGAAACTTAATAATTCAAGGATATAATCTAAAATTTAATTTAGGAATAAATAGGCTAAGAATTATTGGGTCTAAACTACCATCCCTAGTGGTGTAAACTAATTTTGTCATTTGTTAAATGATTTTATATTATATAATATAAAAATACTGCATGAATTAATGAATAACAATATCAGTTTATCTGTTTAATTAATACTTTATTTTCTGTTTTTTTGGGATCAGAATTTCATCCGAAAGATATAAACAAAGTGACATGCGATGACAATTGGCTGAGGAGATTCCTACTTCATCACGATTTGGATTTTGATGATGCACTGAACATGCTCTTAGAAACATGTGAATGGAGAAAAACACAAAAGGTTCATGGTACGTAAGTTTTTTTTAATGAAAATTAATGTATGAGGATTGCCTATATAGTAATCTGAATTTTTTCTTATGGAGAATAGTAAACTGCAAGCGATAGAGATATTAGCTTAGCACTTGTAATCTACATTTTATTACAATTTGTTAAGTAGAATATCTTAAACTGGTCCTTTAAGACTTACCTACCAGTATATTGTTTCATACGGAAACTTAATTTCATTTTATTAAGGGTACAATTTAGAATTGACGAAGAAGAGTCAGTGGTTGTGCCCCTTAGTCCAGTACAGTATTAATTATAAGTATTTTTGTTAAATGCATTCAAGTAAGGTTGGAGGAGGTGTTTAGAGCTATAATTAGCTAAAATGTGCCAAATGATGGCCCATGTTAATAACTAGAACTGATTGACACCTTGGTGTCTTCCAATACACTCTATCCTTTCTCTCTCTTTGTGTCATTATTATAAGAAAAGTGCAGAGAGGTGACAACAACTGGGTAGTTTACCCACTTGTGTACCTCATTTCTGTCAGAATAATGCTAAAATATGAGCATAGAGCAAAATATCAACATGTATTTATAGATATTGCATCATCACATAAATGAACTATTCTTTTAATTTGTTTTTCTTTATATTTTTCCAGAAATAAATGAAGAAACAGTGAACCGAACATATCTACAGGAAGGCAGTCTGTTTGTTCACAGTAGGGATAAAGATGGCAAAAGTCTATTTATATTCAAATGTAAGAAACATGTCAAGGGACAGAAGGATTTTGAAGAACTGAAAAAAATAGTCATTTACTGGTTTGAAAGATTGGAGAGGTATTGGATTTATCTATGTTCTCTTTATTGTCTAAACAAACTTGGGGGGGGGGGGGG
>KZ651819.1:164993-181866 GCA_001010745.2 Gerris buenoi
AGAGTTTGTTAAAGATACTTTAATTCTTAAAAAACAGGGGAATATTAAATAAATTTGACAATAGGCAGACCATTTTTTATTTTTTCTTAACGTTGTTAATAAAATTACTTGTGTGTTTATATTATTATTTTTTGTATGCAGGCAAGATAAGGGCGATCAGATGACAATATTCTTTGATATGGCGTACACTGGTCTCGCTAACATGGACATGGAGTATACCAAGTACCTCATCAGTCTCTGTGAACTCTACTATCCATACATGTTAAACTACATAATTATATTCGAAATGCCATGGATTCTAAACGGTAAATATCTCTTCTCACAGTGATAACACATGTGTAGTATTAAAATTTAAATACTATCCACTAAGTTTTCAGGAGGTATATAATAATATCAAGGTGTTTTTAGGTATCCTAATTATTTTTAGTTGATACTTTTATCAAATATGTTGACGTATCAAGTTAATAAATAAATTCACCCAGCATTGCTATATAAATGAATTGTTGCTTATGTGAAGTAGCAACTAGTAGTAGTAATGTCCTAGTACTAGTAGGACAAACCACTTGTTCAAACCTAGCAATTACGCCATCTTTTAAACCCATTTTATTAGTCCCATGGTAGAGAGTTCCAGCCACTTCACACATCATACCTTTGTACATTGTACTGTCGAAGCGAGTACAGTGTGATTATTAGTGAGCCATGTAAATCAGAGCATCACAGTGAGGGATCGAACCCACAACCTTTTACCTCCCTTGATTTAGTGATGGCCTAGCAGGCATGATAAGTAATTTAATCTACACGGTCACACTGTCTTTGAAGTGGCAACTAACTGGTAGTTTATTTAAGGTGTATATATAGACAGGGTGACCCGCGGTAAAATGTCATAAAGAAACTTTCGGATTCTATGGGTCAAATGCACCAAATAATGTCGAGTATACATGCCCATTTCTGAATAGTTCTCGAGATATCGATGTATTTCTATTTTTTAAGTGCTTCACAAATATTTTCAAAAAAATGTCTAATATCTCAAAAACTAAATGAGATAGAGAAATTGGGCTAAGGACCAATTTTAAAGAGCACAAAAAAACCTTTTAGAATCATTAATTTATTTCCTAATTATCAGCTGCTAAGCATCTTTTCTGTTCTGTTACATATGAAAATGTTGATTTTTTAAATTACGACCACGAAATTCCTGAGTTCATTACTCTTAATTGAGGGATGTTAGAAGTGTGGCGTTTTCAGGAAAAACTTCTGATTGGTCCTTAGCCCAATTTCTCTATTTCATTTAGTTTTTGAGATATTAGGCATTTTTTGAAAATGTTCGTGAAGCACTTTAAAAATAGAAACAAATTGATATCTTGAGAACTATTGAGATATGGGCATATATGTTTACTCAACATTTTTTGTTACATTTGACCCATAGAATCTGCCAGTTTCTTTATGACATTTTATCGCGGGTCACCCTGTATATATCTGGAGTGACATGCTAACCCTGTGTCATTCATTACACATCATTTATACATATACAGGCCTGTGCCCACCCAGGACTGTTGCACTGCTGAGTTTATTCGTTTATTATTGTTATAAGAAGTGTGACTATGCTTATGCTAGGGCTAAGTCTGATAAAATACTGGTTGGGGAAAGTAACACTAGACAAAAACTCCAGCCTTGGTAAGCCTAAGGTCTACGTTTCCCTATAATATTCTAGTGGTGATGTTAAAAGAGTAGGATATTTGGTTTATTAGTGAAGTCATAAATTTTATATCAAGGAAAACAGTTTCAGTAAAAATACAAGAGTGACCGTAAAATCTTGTATATAATACATACTTTTTCCATTCCAAAATCAGGGTGGGAATTATACATGAGTGAAAAAAACACCCTTTTTTACAACTTAAATTTTACCTCAAAAATTAAAAACCCAGCTATTACAAGATAATATATATTCCGCGCATTAAAAAACATGAATGTAAATATAATTTTTTATTTCAAGAAAAACTGATTTTACGTATGATGATCTTATCGTATTTATTTTAGTTACCTACTTTTTTTTAATACAAAGACTTGCTCTCATCAAAGTTATGTTATTTTATTTGGTAATTGATAATAGTAAATGGAAGATAATTTTTATTCTTATCTCTAACACCGGCACCACTATGGCTTGATTACAAATGACTAAATTAAAAGGAGGGCCGCCTTCGCCTTCTACCAATTGTTTATATTTTTTTATTTCTTTTATTGATAAAAAAAAATCAGAAGAATACGTATCCATAATTTTATTTATGGATAGTTAGGTTTCTTAAAAATAAACTTGTATCTATAAGAAATTATTGTAGTCTAGCGTTTGTGGATAGTTTTCATATTATGCACAAAATTTTTAGTCATTTTTTATAAAATTTGACGATAAAGTTGGGTGGGTATTATACACGAATATTTAATTTTCCTCAAATGTTAGGTCAAAATTTAGCCTGCGCATTATACATGGGTGCGTACTATAGGTGAGATTTTACGGTATATAATAATAATAATAATAATGATAATTATAAGCTTTATCATTTTTCAGGGATGTAGCCCTATAACCATGGTGTAGGATGAACTATTTAAGTAATGTAGTGGTACAGCAATAAAGGATAATATAGATAGACTTATAGTTTCCAGAAATGGTTTTCAAAATATAGCTGAAATGTTTATATTGCCTGGTGAGGGGGCTGTTTGAATAGCTCCATAGCTTTTACAAACTAAGTGTTTGGGTTACTACAGGCCTACAGGCATACAAGTATTTAATACCTGCTTCTCTAGCTGTTTCTAACAAGTTTTGAACTGTTTCTCATTACAGCTGCTTTTAAAGTAATAAAATCTTGGCTGCCTGCGAAGGCTGTGCAGAAGATCAAGTTTGTGAACAAGTCCACACTGAAATATTATGTTCTTCCTGATCAGGCTTTGATCTGCTGGGGAGGTAATGATGCCTACGAGTTTGTCTTTGAACCTGAAATGGAAAGCCGGAGTGAAGACAATAAGAAGAAAGTGAGTTAACTTTAATTTAAAACCTTCTTATCTCATATTGTGCAACATTTAATGAATACAACTATAAAACCCACTATGATAAATTAGTTTCTCTATCAAGTTATCACTTGTCAACTACAAAATATTGTTAATATTAACCAAAAATCAGCTTAGATGAGTCATTATTCTAATATGTATTACAATTAGTGTGTACTCCGACAGTATGGGAAAACTGAAGTGAGAGCTAAGATTTTGACATCTACAAGTTAATATGTCAAAATCTCCAAATGAGAGCTCAAGATTTGGACAGCTACTAGTTCATATGTCGAAATCTCCAAATGAGAACTCGAGATTTTGATATCATAGACCAAAATCTCGAGCTTTCATTGGCTCTCCCTTTTAATTTTCTCATGTTGTCGGAGTAAACACTTATTATAATATTAATATAGCATTCTCTTAACTTGTGTAACAAAGTCTAAACGCAGACAATGCTTGGTGACAGTTCAAATACTCGAAAAGTGGGATATATTTTACCTTGTTAACCCTTTGAGTACTGAGGTATATATTGCAAGAAAGTTCCCCAGGCCTGGGGTCCAAAACAGGAATGTTCCACCCTGGCCTGAGGCTTTTCTACCTTACACACTAAATCTACCACACTTTTTTTCTTAAGCCCTTTTTTTTCCTCTGCTTATATTTATAGTATATTTTTACACAAAAACAATATATAATCCTTATTTAATATTTATACGTTTATAAAAATGGAAATGGAATTTTAAAAATTAAAAATGGAATTTATTGAAAATTATAGTCGCTAAATGAATATATACATAATCATTTCTGTCTAGGTTAAGTGAATGACGTAATTGTTAAAAAATAATATTATTTGTTAATGCTGGTAGAGTGTACATTATATAATTGTAAAGCAGGTAGAAAAGGGTTCGTTTTGGCTAAGGGATTATAAAAAAGGGAAAAACGCCTAAGACTAGGGGCCAAGGGTCATAACAGGGGTCTACGAACATTACATGACGCAATTTTGCTTCATCTTTCTGTTCTTCCCTCGACCGCTCTATCTACTGGGCTCTTCAGTAAACGTTCCTAGTACCCCAGACAACCAACAGAAAGCGCTAGGAATGCGAATATATATTTACGGTGGCAGTACTGTGCCTCCAAACAAAAAAAACTTGAAAACGTAAATTTACGTGAGTAGGCCATATTGATAGTTAGTTCAAAACGTAAATTTACGTGAGTAGGCCATATTGATAGTTTTCTCAAAACGTAAATTTACGTGAGTAGGGACGAAAGGGTTAATGACAAGAAATTTAATTTTCACATTTTGTAACACTGTTACTTAAATCATCTTGTTTATTAACTTCCTCCACATTTTAACCTTCCATACAATGAATTAGGTACTATCTTCTCCTTAATTAAGGGAAAAGGGCTTACAAGAGGTCTCCATCTTATATGATTCTGGCTACAAGCTCAATTTTTGACCCAGGATTTCCCTACAGTGTCAGATACAGGTCTAACTCTTCAAATTCAACCTTTTACACTTCAAATTCAACCGTTTTACTTGCCATATTCAACCTTTTTCTCTTCAAATTCAGCCTTCAGCTCTCCCTCTGGCAAACTTTTAAATTATTTACATGTTTGATTATATTATAATACTAAAACCAAGACTTAACGATGTCTCTATAGTTTTTCACCTGGTCATATTGAGACTTCCTCTCATTGACTGCCTTTGAATATGTTCTGCTCTGTTTCCCATAGTATGTCCTATCTACTTCCATTTTCACATATGTTCCAAAATCAGTTCTTTCTTGGTGTGTTCTCTCTATAGATTTATTAGAGATGATGTTTGGTAGATATACCCTCTTAGATTGTTTCCAGGCTCTTGTTTACAAGCATCTAAATCTTCTTAATATCAGCTGTTCTTTTTTCTACACTCAGAAGACAGGCCTAGGTTTATGGGATCAAACCTAGGCATCGTCCTATTATATATAGGAAGGAAAAGGTTGACCTTGATATGATCATCAGTGCTAAAGATATCTTACCTCCCTAGGCTGGGATCACTAAGCATGTTGGTAGACAACCTTCGTTTCAGGTAAAAGTTATACTAATCCCCTAATATCAGCTGTTACATTCCATGTCTGACCTGTAGTAATCTTCTATCTTATCATTTAACAGCTGTTTTGACCTCCTTACTAAGGGCAAGCTATACAAAGGTGTTTATTTGGTCTTTTTTTCATTTGCTATTTCAAAACACAATAATCCCAAGGCTGGAAAATTTGGTTACAATCTCCATTTATCTATACATTCACAATAGGATCCATTTTTGCAGTATTACACCCAAAAAAGTGGTTTCCCAGTGTTGATCTTCAACATAACTCTTTCTTTAGAATTTAGAACATTACCTTTTTCACCATGAATAAGTACGAAAAGGTCTCAACCAATACTACTTAATTCATTTGTTCTCTTGTGTGAATTTTTTATAATCATATGTTGTCTGTGTGCTTCAGGTTCATTTTGCTGATGGTTCTCCAATGATTGAAAATCCTCAGTCCCATATGGGAGATGGAAAACATGACGATATGCACTCATCTTGTAAGCTTTTATTTTATTTTAAAGATTAAAAATGCTTATTTTCATTTATAAGTGGTGCAGCAATATATGTTTAACTTCTCATATACCTAGTATATATATTATTGTGTTAGCGAAAAATCTTTTTTTTTATGTTAATAACTAACAATGATTTATTGTGGCAGCATCTCGACTGAAGATCACTCCTTGGGACGCCATCGAATTTATAATGGAAGGAATGGAAATGTCAGGATCTCTTAATATTCTTAATATCTCAGACACCCCAGTAACTTATAAGGTAAGAAATTATAAATAATTTGATATAGTATTGAGTTATAGTTGATTTAAGTATATATTTGATGTATAAGAGTTTTAATAAGTTGAGGTTGCCAAGGCTACAACAAATTATCCATAGAGGATCTGTGATCAGTGAGTTTTTTTATCTATAGTTTTGTGTGCCCAACTATTGCCCGTTAATACTTTATTCAGTAAGCCTTTTATTCAATTCTTTACCAAGCCTAAGCTTGTACCTCAAATTTTGAAGCATGCTTTTTCCCCTTCTAAAGACAGTTGTAGAAGGTTGGCAAAAGGAATTCCAAGCTGAACGATCTTGAGCCAGCTGAACAGCATTTCACCAGGTGCTTCTGAATTCTGATTGAATATTAATATTGTCACTTCCTATTATCTGACTTCTTCCTCAGGGTCTCCTGCCTTCTCTTCTAGCTTAGTGTCTGTCTTGGGTATTGTGCTTTTTACCTCTGAGTGTGGTCAAACCACCTTAGCTAAGGGGACTTAACTTGTTCCACTTGGAGGATCTACTCATTGAAATGCTCTGCTGCTTGAAGCTTTCTTTCTATTTTGGTGGTTAATATCCAGCTCTCCACACCATTGTTAGAAATAGTACATAGGAATGGATACTTTAATTAAACAGCTAATATTTTGTTTTCTTTTTGTTTAGGTAAAGACAACGTCACCGGAGAAGTTTCGAGTGAGGCCTAGCTGTGGTTGTTTGCTTCCAGGTAGTGTTGCTCTTATCAATGTGGTCCTTCAAGCCGGCTACGCTCCCTCCAGTGTTATTAGAGACAAGTTCCTTATCATGTCCTTCTCTGTAGACACACCTACTCATTCTAATACTGACTTGAATGACCTTTGGAAGGTAACAAAATCTATTGTATTCTCAATTGTGTCAAACAATACAACTTACTCTGTGATCTTTACTGTGATCAATCCATAGTTATATATGTTACTAGGCAGCAAAATGGAATTCTGCGAGTGATTAAGTTAACCTCCGAGCCAGAGGCAAGGACAACCCATGAAAATTAATTGCCGAGGCAAATAACTTACCTGATTAACTGCTAAGACTTGATTGCTAAGACTGACTTCGGCAGTTAATCAGGTTTTATATTTCAACTCTCTTGCTAGATCGGTTAGGAAAATATGAACTAAAGTGTGACAGACACATCACCCTCAGCAAAACATCGAGAAGGACCTACAAAGCCCTAAAAAGTCACTAAATGTCATCCCCCCCCCGAATCAACACTTGGATTGTCATTAATCCAATCTTTTTTTTTATTTCTTTATCATTTTTTTCTTTTTTTTAAAAATAATAAGAAATCACTGTATTGCATATCAATGTTTGATTGTTCTAATAGGTAAAAATATAAACACAATTTGATGTTATATTTCTATTGAATTTTCTCAGGGAAAACTCTATTTTATATATTTTTGTTTTTTTATGCAATTTAATGTTATTGTTGTATTGTTTTAGAACTGTGATTCCAAGAAAGTGGAGCAGCACCGATTGAAGTGCTGTGTTAGTGGTTTAATGTCACATAATGGCTCCCCGGGAAGCCACACTGTTTCCTCATCCAACCAACTCTCCTCTCCTTCCTGCAATGATATTGAATACAAGACTGGCAAACTAATAGTTTCGGTAACTCTCACATATTATTATACCTTTTCAGTATTCTTTTAACTACCAAAACAATTATGGATATCTAGATATCTGAATTATATTTGTATTCACGTGTACATATGAGGTGTACAAATAAAGTAATAAAACTGATTTTTTTATGTCAATAATAAAATAATAATTTGTTGAAATAAAAAAATAACCATCAACGTTTCTTATACATCTGATCGGTACTTTTAAAATAGGTGTTAATAAAAATAGTCTGCCAATTATTGTGGCAAATAGCTTCTTATCATGTATACTTTAATGTTGTTATGTATTTCTACCTTGTGCAGCCTGCATTTTATTCCTTACTTTTTAAATCCTGTAGAAGAAGAAGAATAAGAAGAGACATTTATTGATATGTAATATCAAAATTAAATACAATTATAAGTAGAAACAAAATGCCAGTTCCCCACTACATAGGAGGAGGGGGGGGGATTATAGAACCATAACTCTCGAATAAAAAGTTCCTTTCACTCTAATTCATGTTCAATTAATAGCTTATATTTCCAGCCCTCTTTGCCAGGAGATACTAAAGGCCTCCATGCACTATTAAACATTTTAACCATGTATGGGGCCTTAAGTCTTTCCTAATAATACAATCTCCTAATAGGTCTATGAATTGGTCATAAGTAAGCTATTTCTGCCCTTGAAGATTTATTCTAGTATAACCTAGAACTGGGCACTGTGATATGAAATTATAAGCATCATCTTTTACGGCTTGGTTACATATTGGGCAGGTAGCGAAGTTTCATGGCTTATTTTACTTTATTTTAAAACGGCTTATAAACTTTATTTTGTGGGCTAATATTATTATTATTTGTCTTGTTGGATGGATGACTATTAACACTGTAAATTAGTGTTCTGTGTCAAAACTTTTGTAAGTTAGCCTCCTCATAAATAACCATTTCTACATTACGACTTCATTAAGAAGTGTGAGTCAAAGAAACATGTTCAGCTTCAGTGCTAGACAAAGCAATTAGTGACAGTGTTTCTTTAAAAATGTAGTAGAAGAACTGATGATTGATAATAAATATTATGCTGTTTAGGTTAATCAGATGAATGAGAACTTGGACAGGTTACAGAGGGATGTAAAAATCTCTCAGGTCCTCAACTTTATCTTGCTCATCATGATGGCTTTCTGTCTGATGATTATGTACGGACAGGACCCAGGATCCAACAGCATCATTCAGCCTGCTCCTCCAATGCTGGAAATCGTAGAAGAAGAATGATCCCCCCACACAAGCATCTACTGATAAAAAAGAAGAATAAAAAGAACATGAGAAAAAAAAAATCAAGTACAAAAACATTATATTTTTTATATTCCTCTGAAAGAAAGATAAAAAAAATATGTAAATAACTCCGGTTTATACGAGAAAATAAGAAATAATTAAAAAAAAAAATAAAAATAATAATAATAATAATAAAATCAAAGTATAGTTGGTTGTTGAGATATGTCATTCAGATCTTACATTTCTCCAGTAAATATTTTTACTAAATTTATTAGATTAATTCCACATTTTAAAATGAAATCAACATATAATCTGAATAAAGGAACTTTAGAAATAACTTGCCAAATAAAACACTGGATTATTATAAGAAAGCAAGGACCTAGTTCCTCAATTAAAAATAACCAACTGTACTTTTTTTGTAAATTGATCAAGATTGGCATCAAAAACACAATTCTTGAAAGCCTAATTTACCCAGTGGTATGCATTTCAGCCTGTTATAAATATGGTTTAGGATATTAAGTTTTTTTTTACTTTACTTCCAATTCACATAAAATAAGATCGAATTTGGGGATTGATGCTAACCGAGTGGTTAGTGTATTTGTATAATTAAATTCAAATTGTATAAATAGGTTTCAGTGTGTTTTGGGACCCTTTAGACTTCTCTAGTTGGGGGTTGTGGTATTACTATCTCCTCTAAAAATTACCCATCCGTTATAAACCCAACGTTAAGTGGTCATGTTATGTAAATAGTACCATCAGGTTTAGCTTAAGCAGTATCAGGCATGGTCACACCTTGGATAGGTGACCACAGATTAATAATTTAAATCAATTCCTGGATCAGGAATTCCTGAGTAGCCCCCCCCCCCCCTTGCTGCTTTTTCTTTATAAATGGGTAGTTGCTTTTATGAAGTGGCGTCTGGTTAAGGTATGCCAATTATGTATAAAGTTTATACAGCTGATGAAGCAACATACTAACAATGTGTAATGTATTACATATATTGTTGTATAAGCCCTTTGGAGGAGTAGGCCCTTCACAGGATGTTGCACCGTATAATTTGTTAGTTATTAGGTTTCCCACATAAGAAGAAAGTCTTGCATTGACTGCCCCCTTTAGTTAGGACCCAAACAGCTGTTACTATGCATACTCAACATCAATTTTAGTCTATTTTGCACCAGGAGTTGAACCAATCACTTTTAGATCTCTAAGCAGAAATGCTAACCCCTATACCACCGATATACATCCTTTAGGCAACAGCTATTTTCAAATATGTTATTTTTATTTCCAAAAATCAATTCAATCATTCCAAAAGATTTCCTCTAATTCTTATAATACCATTAAAGTCCCTGTGTTTGTATCTTGCTATTTGCTTTCAGGATTTTTATTTTAAGGTGTAAATAAGAAAAATCAAAATGATTACTAAAAAAAATAATAATTTTATATGTATGTTACCTGTTAATGTTACTTTTGTATTATTATTTTTTACTTAAAACGTTATTTGTTTGTCTATAGTTCATTTGTGTTTACTAAAAATATTTTGTTAAGAATTTTTTCACAGTGAGTGAAAAAAATTAATAGAGAATATTTATTTGAATTAGTATTAGAATAAATATTCTGCTAAATCAGATTAAATACAGTAGAAGCCCTCTTATCCTGTTTTGGTTCAACCAGCTTTTGGTTTAACCAAGCGCTCAACTGGGATAACTCATAAGACACACTTATGTTACAGACCTTTCACACCCGCTATATTAAAGGTAAAAGGTCTGTTTACCGCTCTTTTGATAACTCTCTGTTGCAGTTAATTAAACTGTAGATGTATTGCTATGTGGACTGTAATATTTTAAAAGTATTTTTCTGTTTTATTTGCTTGTTACTAGAATTGTTTTGTTTATCTGGCTATTTCTTTTTTCTACCGCCAGTTAAAAGGGCTTCCACTGTATATAAATTTTTAAAAAAGTTAAGTTTTTTTTCACTACATATGCATTCCTATTACTTACTCATGATTTTATAATTCTATTAATATACAGCGTGTCCTATGATAGAGTACTGAAAATAATTTTTTTTTTTTATTTCTGGGTTTTCGAAGAAAATTCGTTCTTAATAATAAAAAAAAAAAAATCCTGCTTGTTCTTAAACCTCTAAAAATGATAATTATTTCCTTGATTTTTGTCCAAGGTGTTAAATTTTTTGAAAACTTAATATATATATCTCCAGGCATTGCATAAACTTACAATTTAGTGTGAACTATTTATTGGTTAATTTTTAATTCTCAGAAAATAAAAATAAACTAAAATTTAATATTTCAGTAAATAAACTAATTTTTTCCTTCCAAATTTTGATTTTTCTAAAAAAATATTCTCTTCAGTATTCTAACATTGTGCACACTGTATAACATTTAAATGTATAAAATTTTTGTGTTTTGAACAATTTTGACTCACAAATGCAAAGACTTCCGTGAAAAAAAAAAATTGAAAGTACCTACCTATGAAACGTGCTCAGATAATGAAAAAAATAAACAGTATAGTCAATGATTTTTATTAAATTGTTTTAATTTGCTTATTTTATTTTAATCTAATTGTTATAGAAATGAATTTGCGTTTGTACAAACTATAAAATAAAAGTTTATAATAATGATAAAATTATAAAAAAAAAAATCACCCAGGGTTTATCACTGTAGGATGGATCCAATTTAGTCAATATTTTGTATTTTTATTTACAATAAATTTTAAATTTTATTTATGTATTTTTTTGTATTATCTATTATCACTAGAGCTTTAATGTATTGGTATATTATTACATAGTTATTACACATCTAAAGTGTAGAATTCTGCGGCCAAAGTTAATTCCACCGTTTTGAACCCATTTCAGAGATTATTCTGAAGTTAGTTGCTCTTAATGAGTGCCATTAGCAACAGTCTTTAAAGTGATTGGTCTCTTAAAGATCTAGATTTTATTATTACATATGTTTTCTTTCCATAGCTAAGGAACTCCATTTTTCAGGTTTTAATCAGTAGTTCACCGTCTACTACTATTTTGGGGATTCCGGGTTTTTCTAAGGTTTCTAGTATTATGGGCAATAATGAACGGCCCATACTTAAAATTCAATATTAATTGGCCTAGCTGAGTGAGGTCATATTTTAACTCAATCGTTAGGCATTTTGCTTGTCTTTATGTATGTTTGTCTGTTGCACTGACACAACTAAATCATTGTTTAATTTTCTTCAAATTTGGCATGAAGCAAAATTATCCTTTTTATTTATGTAAAATTAAATGGGTGTTATTTAGGCAAAATTAAAAATGTTCAATCCTTGTTTTTTTTTACTGTTATATTTAGAAATTAATTATTTTTCATAAATTAAAGATTGCTTTGTCGAAGCGGCATAACTCAAGAAAAAAAAAAATATATATTTAATTCAGTATTACATGGTATTTATTTGTTATTCTAATACTTAATAATATATTGCTCTCAAAAACACAATATAATTGTTTGCATTTTGCTCGGTTTTAATATATTTTATTATTATTATTATTGTTGTTGTTGTTTTAATATTTTATAGAGTAATTTAAACGAAAATTGGATCCATCTCAAATTTTTGTTAAAAAGAAAGAAATGTTTAGCTTTACGTAGCTTTAAATTAATTAAATGAATAGCAGAAATCCCATAAAAAAATAGCACTTTGCAACAATTAAATTAGTTTAATTTTTGTTCAAAAAAATAAAATTGATTTCACATTTATTAATCATTCCAACTAAATCTATTTACTAATTTATTTATAAGAGCACATTTTTTTTATAAAATAAAAAAAACTAAATTATAATATTCTGTAGATGTTTAATTTTTTATAGTTTTTGGGTAGATTATTTAATATTATTAAAAGTACTATTTTTATAAAATGTATAATTTAATTTTAAATTTTCAAGAAAATGATGTTATTCATATTATAAGATTAATCATATGAAACATTATTGTTAAATTAGTCATAGCTGTATTGTTTTTGGAAAAATTAAATTTAGATTTTCAAATTGTAGATGTGATATTATATAAAAAGCATCAGAGATTGTCTAAGTTTTGAATTAGATCAAAGGATCCCAAACTATTTTAATTATCGAATTGTCTAGAATTATCTATTAAAATAGAAGATAGTTGGACGTGGGGTGTCTCATATTTCGGGTGTCTTAAATGGTTACCTACCTAAGGGTAGGTTAGTACCTATTATAAACTTTTTAACTCATTATAAACTGCAACATAACTTTACATTGCAATAAAAATTACAACCACAAAGTAAACTTAAAAACTAAATTTATGTTAAAATGACAATATGGATATCTAACTCATTTTTACTCTCACTAGTTACAGCTCATTTTTACTCTCACTAGTTACAGCTAATTTTTACTCCCACTTGTTACAACTCATTTTTACTGTCACTAGTTACAGCTCATTTTTACTCCCACTTGTTACAACTCATTTTTACTCTCACTAGTTACTGCTCATTTTTACTCCCACTTGTTACAACTCATTTTACTCCCACTTATTACAGCTCATTTTTATTCTCGCTAGTTATAGTTCATTTGCAATCCTACTAGTTACTGCTCATTTTTACTCCCACTTGTTACAACTTTATTTTTACTCCCCACTTGTTACAATTCATTTTTACTCTCGCTTGTTATCACTCATTTGTACTCTCACTAGTTACTGCTAATTTTTACTCCCCCTTAAACTGACTATGATCCCCTTTGGGAAACTTTGATTTAGATTTATTACAGTTAACTGGTGCTAATTTTATTTTGAGTTAGTTATTTTGTAGAGCAAAATTTATCAGAATATTGTAAAAAAAAAAAAAAAAATCTTCTAATTAGTTACGATGCATCTTTTGTTACCACTTGTGGTTTTTTAAAAAAAATATTATTTTCTCTTATTGATAAAAATTTTAAATCATTTAAATGATTTCTTCCTATATTATTAATAATAATTTATAACAATTAAGAATTCTTAATAATTATTCACTGTTTACAAATGAATTAATAATAATAATATGAATTACTTTTTTACATTGTTTTACTAATATCTAAATAAATAATTGCAATAATTAAAAAAAAATAAAATAAAAAAATGCAGTAATTGAAAAAAATATATTCATTGATATATATTTTTTAATTTTACAATAGTCTTCCTTAAACAGTTTTTAAAGAACTGTGAATGCCAATTTCATTTAAAAAAGTTTTTTCTTTAAAAAAAAAAAATAATAGAATAAAAATAGTGAGAAAAGTGTTAAATGTCAAAGTGGCGTCAATAATAATATTGTGTTCATGTATGTTTTGTAATGTTTTGAAGCTTTCGTGTTATTTTTGTATTATTTGTTATTTTGACTGTTATAAAATTACCATTTCAGAATTTTTGTTATATTATAAATAATTTCCAAATTGTGTATTTTTTTTTAATTCAAGATTCATTTTTTACGAGAATGTCGTATTTAGTAGGGGTTCTGTGGTCAATAATACTGTTATGGTCTTACAGAGTTGACTTATCTTGGTGGGTTGAAGCAGAGGTATCCAACTCCAGTATTCTAGAGGTGTAAGACCACTAGCGCTGGTCGAGCTGTTTGGTGGTTAAAATTATAAACTACTTATGATCTTTTGACATTCCTCGAATTCTAAGATATAAACAAATACTGGTTGTCAGACATTTGTACTATTTTGTAAATAAAGGAAAGGAAAAAATCATTCTCGGTGGCTTCAAGGCTTGTACGATTGCTTCGAGCTTCGAGTGCAAGAGATCTTGGGTTGGAATCTAGCAAACTGACAAATTAATTTATTAATTTATTTCTTTGAATTAAAAAGCTCAAAATCTTTTGAACGGTGTAAAAGATTTAGGTACAATTTTAACCGCCAAATAGATCAACCAGTGGTAGTAGTCTAACACAGGCAGATAAAGAGGAGAGTTGAAAATCTTTCCATTTAAGGATCCTATGATCGCTGGGTTGAAGATAATGTAATTATTTTCTCAGTGCTAGAGTCATTTTTAGCGGATAAAATAGAGAGAGTGCAATGCTTCCACTGACTTTGTTACACTCGGAAGCAAAATGTGGTTATTATTTCCTTTTCACAACTCTCCTTTGTACAATTTTGTAGCTGCAAAAATTTTGCGAGCAGTGAGGACTAACTAGCCTTGCAAGCATGGGATTCGAGAATAGAAATAGATATAGAGATAAACTTAATAGTGACATCTGTTTGGCCATCTATGAATCAAGTTTGAGGTCTCATGTTCAATCCCTTACGTTGGCACTTTGATTAACATGGTTCACTATTGGTTACACCATGTTCGCTTCGGTGTGTAAAGAGGCTCAACTTCATACGGAGTTGGTGACCAAGGGCTCAAATAAGTTGCCTAATTACTAGATTCAAACAAGTGGTTTGTCCTCTATATTCTACTACTAGCAACTAGCCTTGCAAGCAAACCACTTATAGATACTTACTGTCCAATGATGACTTACCTCATAAACCAATAATATAAGAGCTTAAAATTTTATTGTTTGATTTACAAAAGAGGACATCTTGATATCTTAGTAATTCGAGCTTCTCTTCCTTAAGTTCTCTCTCTCCTAAAATCAGCCCAAGTATCAAATAGGACTAATCAGTTTTTCTTTTTCTTCATCCTTTGCATGGTAGAAAGTAAGCTATGGTCCGCTTTGAGCTGTCCCAATACCAGCCCTTCTAACATCCAGGGGACGCCCATAGCATATCCTAGTAGGACATATTCTGGATATTCAAAATGTAAATGTTTAAAATAATGCTCTATTAAGTAATCAGTTATGAGATTTATACTGATACCTCTTGATATTAAACACCTAATAAGTTCCATGATAGATTTGATTAGTATTGTATTATAAATCTATTATTTTCATCTATATTCAAAGGGTCTTCAATTGAGCTTAATTCGTGACACAAACGGTGAAACTCTCCGAACTCCTTTCGTTTTTTTATTAATTTCATGCATCCAATTCCTCAGGTGGTGTCCTTAAAGCGAACAGAAGAAGTAATTCTTCTTCTTCTTCAGAGGAACTACTAGTCATTCTAACTATAATTTTTATATATATTAAGAGGATCCTCGTATAAGGGATACTCGAAAGTATAGTAATTAATCAAGATAAATATGTAAATGTAGCGGTGACAATTCGAGGGTTTTAATTGGACGAGTGACGTCATCGAATTGTCTCGGAACCCCGGCCGAAATCGACAACTTAATCTCGGACCCCCTTCAGCCGAATTGAATTAATTAGGATTATATCCAACTTAAAGCACCAAGGACTTGCAGGATGCTTGAATCGGTGAAGTTACGCGATGGCCCGGCTGAATCTCCAAATCCAGGGGAGATTCAGTCCATCTTGAATAAATTAAATAAATTAATTCGTAAGTTGGAAGACACGCCCACGTTGTGACGTCATCAGGTGAGACCGAACAACGTCAGTCGAGCGGGAGACACTGTCAGGGAACCCAGGTTCGGGACCCGGAGAATCGACTCGTAGTATCCGTGAGTAAAGCTATTTGAATATCCGGATACTTAGGCATCAGGCCTTAGTAAAAGCCCACATCATCAGCAGTCAACGTTAAATCCAGCGAATTTAGTCAATCGTCAAGGCACCGCAGCTTAAAGATATACTTCGACCACCTGTATCCCACCATCGACACCATCTCATAACGGAACAGATCATCGTCTAGAACAGGACTCTAGCAGGGAAATCTACCCAACCAGTTCAGATAAGTCAATTTAAAATTTAGCAAATTTAATAGATCCGAAGATCTTATGTAAACCTGGTCTTATTGCGGCTAAGTCAAATATATATGAAAAAAGGAGATATCCAGAAATATAATCAGTCATTTTAAAAATTGTTTTATTATTTAAATCGCACAACCTTACATTTCATGTAATTTTAGTATTTTAATTTTCTCGCATCTGTGGGCAAGTCAGTGTTAAGTCCAAGTAGGAACGCAAGTTCAGGCTTGGCAGCCCTCCTTGAGATTCTCATTGCTCTAAAATTCCTTTTGTGAAGCCTGGAATGGTTTTACATACATCAAGGAGACGTGGCAGAAAGGTACATTCTAAATTTATAATAT
>KZ651819.1:182251-202057 GCA_001010745.2 Gerris buenoi
TAAATTAAAATAAAAACCCTTAAAACAATAAAAAAATGTCATTAAAAATTTTAAAAAATGTTAGATTGTAACGTAACCTTTCATTCAAAAATAAACATTGCATAACAGTCAGGAAGAAATTCGTCCTACTAATGCGGACGCACATTGGTAGTTTGATGCAAATTTCTTCCAAGTTCTTGGCGACACTTCTTAATAATCAGCCCTTTCCTAAAGGCCCCCATACACGGTCAAACATTTTACGCAAACATCATGTTTGTGCAAACATTTTGACCATGTATGGGGCTGCTGGATGTTTGCGCAAACATGATTTTTTAACTTAATTCCCCCGACATCAGGTTTGCGCAAACTTTTGCACAAAATGTTTGATCTTGTATGGGGGCCTTTTTTTAGATCCTTGCGATATACAAGTTAATCGATTAATACAAATAATCGATTAATCATATCAATTGTACAAAGTCTCGGTATGCGAGTGTGAATGAATGTATGTGTGAATGTATGCGAGTGTTCTTAGCTGCTGGATTTAAAAAACGCAATTATTTCTTCTTTATAAAGAAAAATCCGAAGAATTGTTTTGTTTACGGTAATATGAGAATAAGTTATAACATCGTGCCACCACTATAACACAGTATTCATTGAATTATTTATATTTTTTTTACAATTTTATGTCACTTTTATTTTGTTTGTGGTTATACCCCTAGTTTTGAGGTTTTAAGATATCCTGAGAGAAACTCCCTCCCTTAAAACCCCCTACTCTCCCAACATTTCCGGTACGTACGCGTATCCCTTATATCCATAGATAATATAGCTTATATCTGCGTACGCGAGTGGATATTTTATATACATTTTAAAAAAAACTATTGATTTTATCGACACGTTACAAGGTTAAAAGTTGTTAAATTGTAAAAAGGAGCAGTTTTTAAAATAAAAAAAACGAAGTAAATCGTACAATTATAAATAAGTGGGTGAGGTGAACAAGTGCAAATTTACCTATAACTTCTTTTCAAGAAGACCAGATGGAAGAAGAGTTAGACCACCCAGCTTTACTAAGCGCTTTTCGTCAGGCAATCAAAAATATGAGAAAATCGAACATACTTAAAAAAGATTGTGAACAATTGGATAACTTGAAGAAAGGATTAAGGGAAATTCTTGAAATAACAGGTGGTTGGAATCAAGTAGCGGGACGAACAAATATGGCTTCAGATAGTGAAAACATGCCAATCAATGTCACTGTCTCTAATGACACTGACAAAATTTTAAAGGCTATTTCAGGTATTAAAGTTCAAACTGGTGTCACAAATCAACAAAAACCTCCTCAACAGTCTCCAAAACCATGCACAACAACTCCAGTCCTTAAGTCTACTAAAACAACAAGTCCAGCGTCAGATAGTTTTATGCTGAAGTTGCAAGAAGCTAGGAAAAAGAAAAAAAACTATTGATTTTATCGAACGGTACAAGGTTAAGGTTAATCCCAAAGCTGATACAGTAATAATTCCGAAGGCTTCTTTACTAGGACCTGAGGTACTGGTTACTAAACAACTTTGAAATTTAATGAAACAACTACAAGGGTCCAAGCTGCAACTATAGTAGAGTTTAAATCTGCAGCCGAGAATTACTGGGATAAAATAGAGTCTAATAGATTTAAACTAAATCGTAAAAATGTAGAAGGTCTAAAGAAAATTATCAGTTCAAATAAGCTAACTCTGTCTCAGGTCTCAGTTGATATATATGTAGATATGAAGCCGTGTCCACATGACAATGTTGAACGACAATGTCGATCGACATAGTGTGGACACATATGTGGACACTTTATGACCAATGAGAAAAATTTGTGTCCACACTAAGTCGGTCGACATAGTGTGGACACATATGTGGACACTTTATGACCAATGAGAAAATTTAAGAATCCATAAGAATTTTTTTTGACTTTGTCAAAGGAAAATATGTCTTGAGTGACTATGAAGAATTGTTATCTCTAAAGGCGGAGACACACCTGAGCAATCGGCCCCAAAGAGCATGCATTCGCCCCGATTTGCTTTGAAATGGACTGGGCAAGCCGAACGGAAACACATGCTCATTCGGGACGAATGCTCAAGTGTGTCACTACTCTAAACTATTTCATCTCTATAATGAGATACTGGAATTTGCTTCCACAGTAATCAAGGCATACCTTGCCAAATGAATTGACATGAAATCAAATTAGATGATGATTCAAATAAGCAAATACATATAAGTGAATTTATTCATCCAAATCATGATTGATTATATGTATTAGGTTTGTTCCAACCACACTTCAAACTAGTTTAAAACTTTAAGAAGAAAAAAATTTGTGCATTAGCAAAAAGAGTGGACTGATGCGCATGCGTCGGACAGTTCCAAACCAGTTTGGTGGAACAAAACAAGAACAAGTGTGGTTGGAACAAACCTATTATTAGATCTAATAATAATTTTTATTTTGATTATTATTCTCATTTGATATTTTTCATTATTACGTTTTACATTCTTATTTTTAATTTAAATTTTTCATTACTTATACATCTTTATCATGTGTTCATTTATTGCCCAAATTTATATTTCTATTTTTGATAAAAATTATATTATCGACCAATCCCTATCTCCTCATCAATTCCTTATTGTCTAGCATAATTCTCTATAAATATTAATCTATGTTATGATATTTGACAATTATGCTTAATCTTTGTCAAATTACCTTTAATCCTAGAATTCCACTACAACCTTATTAAGAATTCTCGTCATACTATAATTTTTAATTTATTACAAATCTTGGTCAATGTCCCATCTATCTCCACCTTTTATATAAATATGTATCTCAAAATCTTAAAAAAACATATATAACGTTCTAATTTAGGTTATGTATTTTTACTCTAATTGAAACAAATTATTATTACTTAAAGTTGATATTTTAATTATAATCTATAGGATTCAACATGTTATAAGAACTTTATAACATAATTTAGTTACATCATTAGTTTATTAAGAAAAATAAATAATGAAAAGTTAAACAATAATTCTGTCCGATTGTTCTCTTTAAAAAAAATTTGTTATTTCATTATTTTTTGTTTATTGTTATTTTATATATTTTTTTGTTAATATTTGAATAGGACTAATTTAAAATTTGATTATTCAAATTGAATAATAAATAACAAAACTATTCTCTTAAAAAAAAAAAATANTTTAAATTTTTTCTGTAAAATATATTTTTTTATTTATTTAATATTAATATTCTTTCCTAACATTGTATTTTTGCATTAAATATTTGTACATTAAGCGAAGAAACCTATTTCATCTATTTTATGGGTCTTAGAAGCCTAGGGTGTTTAAAAGGCACCGCAAACACAACGTGTTACTGTCAGGGTTAAGTATCCAAATATTTGTTCAACATTGTTATAAAGACACATATTAACCTTAGAAAGGTAGCGGTACGTCAGTTGGACGTGTATAGTTTTATTTACATCCCCCCCTCCTAGAGATTAGACACGAGACTTCTGTCACTTTAGCTATGCTACATACACTTAGTTGTCCTTGAACTGCTATCCTTTGTTGATCATAGTAGGTCATGTGTTGTCGTCTAATAGGTAAAAACCTTAAACATATTATGTCCAAAGGACGTATTGCTACTCTAAATAATAAATATTGTACGTCCAATAAACGTAGCGCTACCAATCATGCATATGGTCAACACGTCCAATTGACGTAGCACTATCTATTTAAGCCAAATAATATGAACAAATTATTTTCAGATGCCCATGAAATATAAATATGGTGCATAATGCAAAATTTAGAGGACGAGCCTTCCATTGGGGAAGAAGATTTAATTGAAAAATATGATGCAGATGACAGTAACTTAGCTTCCTCAGGATAAGAACTAAGAAAAATGCTTATTGGTAAGTAGGGTCTTAAGGAAAAAATTAGAAACTCACTTTTGTTTTCATTGGCATTCAAAAATGTTTCATTGGCTGGTAAACCAATTTTGTAAAATTTAATGATTTTATGCTCTTAAAACCTATTATTATCCAATTGATTTCTTTTTCCCCCGTCGTTTAAAATTTTCCATATGATATTTTACATGTATTAAAGTAACAATTTAGCAAAATTTAAAGAGCACAGACGGTTAAAATTAATATGGGGCTATCCGCGGGCACTTTCGACGAACCATCAAAATTAAGAACTTTGGTAATATAGGTATAAATAATTTTATGTTTGTGCGCACGAGGAAGAGAAATAAATGGGCGCATACGGTTTAAAGTTATATGGGCGCAAAAATGGCCTAATTATAATGACTTACCATCAAAATTTCAATAAACTTGGCATAGTTTTTACGATATGTTGGTTCGCCAAAATTAACCGACAGATCAACAGACAGACACGGAACCAAAAATGTTCCCTCATGTCTGAAACGGATTTCTGTAATGGAATTTTTGAAATTGGAGACCTAAATATTTTTTTTCTTCAGAACGATCACACAGCTTCCGTTACCTTCGGTAAACTCAGAAAAAAATTAATATATTTTTGTTTCAATTATTTAGGGGTCGTTTTCAAATAAATTGCGCATTTCATGTCTCTGGCCTTTGAAGACGTGTAACTCAGAAAGTATACGGAAATTTTTAATTTTAATTAATGCGTTCTTTTAAGGAGAATAAAAGGAACATTTTTCTGCTTTTAAATTTTAAATACAACAATCAACAAAATATTTAATCAATTTTCAAAAAATAAAATGTGACGTACGTTACTGTCCCCGGGTATATGTTCTAATTTTCACAATGATTTATCAATATGTTATAGTTGTTAGATTAAAATGATACTTGGTTCAAGTTTGTATATTAGCCTTGGCTACGAGAGTCTATAACTGAGTTCCTTCTATTTTAAACGAAGGTATTGTTAGAAGTCAGAATATAGCTGTCCCTAACTTTGGTGTGAAAAACTACGTACCGAATGAACTGCATATGGTGGGGAGAGAACAAGGGGGTTGGAACTTATGGATGACGTTTTTAGACCCGTTAATGTGTACAGTTGTACCTTAAGTTGGCATTTTGCGGTCCTTTCATCAGGAGCGACGCTACATCACGTCAACTACAAAAACATGGCGCGTATTTTAATTCAATGTCACATACGTTACCACCTTCTCACTATGAAATTTTATTAATATTAAAATTTAATTGTTGTTAAGTGATAGGTTTTTGGATTCTTATCTTATCGAGTCTACTTATTTTAGCTAATAATGATTTTTCATAGATATATATTTTAAAATAGATGTGATTGTCCCGTACGTTACTTTTTAGATTTTTTTTGGTAACTTATTAGTGACTAATTTATAATTTTATTTTCACATGAGTTTCTTGTCACGAATTATCAACATTTCACTAAGAAAAACGTTTGGATGAAAAATTGGGAATTAATCGTGATACTAATAATTGTTACTCGTGTTATACGATCTTTTTTTTAACTTAATATTTTTTCATTGTCATTTCTATTATTTTGCGTAAAATCGTTTATTTTTGCAATGATTAAAGTGCAATGATTTTTCTTAAAAATATATTTAAGACTTATATAAATACATAATACTTAAAAAAATAAGATTTTTTCATTGGTGTATTTTACATATTTAATTTCCTAATGCAACTTATTTCTTATTTTCCTATGTCACGTACGTTACTAACATATATGAATTTCTTTTTCTTCTGAAAGTTACTTTTGTTAATAATTTATGCAAGAAAGTATATTGTTTTGTTTAAAATATGATTTTATAACAATTACAGCTCATTACTTTAAAATTATCAGACTTGAAACTAAAAATATTTGAACTTTTCTAATATTGTAGGTAACGTGTGTGACAAATGTTGGTAATTTTTTTACATTTTACGAATAAAGTTAAATAAATGAGGGTCTCTTACATTAAATTGCTCATTTAGAACGATTATTACTGCAGGAAAACTGAGGTAAGTATTAAATAGTGCAGTTTTTGATGGTAATGTTTGTGACATAAAAATTACGACTTTAAATACAAAAAAATCCGTTAAAAAATCAGGATGCATAGAACTTGCGTATAATTGCCTGAAAACATAATTTGGATAGTAAAGGGACCAGGATGTATCAAAAATGTCGAAATATCCTAACTTTTATTTTTTTATTCTTCGGCATTTAGAAAAAGCCAAATGCCCAATTTATTTGAAAACGACCCTCATACATTCGACCTAGACTTTTATTTGGATTGTTTCCTGTAATTACTATAAATTAATTGTTGAAGAAATATTTGTTCCACTTTTTTTTTAGCGAAGTTTCGAAGAAAATTAAGCTATTGCAGTGGCTTTAAATTTTTTGTAATGCGAATTTTTGTAACTTTTGCTCCATTGAAATCCGTTTCAGACCATTCTAAATCTATTCATAAAATTTAACACTTTTTTTTATGTATGTATGAGTTTTTATGGCCAGAATATTTGGAGATCAATTTAGGGTCAAATATAGTATAAAAACGTGTTTTTTCCATTATACCCCCCCTCTTATATAAAAATATGATAAAAGTGTACATAACACAATTATTGTAGTTAGAGCTTTCCAATGACATGCATCTTGAAGGGTAAATACAATTTTGACTTTTGGACCCCTTTACCCTGTGTACCAATTTTTTTTTTCACCCATCCAAATTCTAAACCAAAATTTTCCTATATTATCATAAGCCAATGATACGCAGATTTCTTTGAAAATTCGCTCATTAAGTCATGGTGCATGACTGGACTTTTTTAAAATAAATGGTATGCTTAATTTAAATAAATTTAAGTTGTACGTCATTTGGACGTGTAGAAATTCAAACGCTACATGAGGAAAAAATAGCGCTACCTTTCTAGGGTTAATGAAGCAGGTTCTTATGTTAGGTAGAAACCCAACTTTCCTCTCACACACTACCCTAATCCCTTACAACTTTGTTATACTGCCCACCCACTAACATTGCCACATCGGTACTCGTTACTTTAAATATTTCATGCTTGATTTGTTAAAATATCAGAACACTGACGATGACTGAGTAGTCGAAACAGGTCTGAATTTTATGTTTATTATTTCCAGTTTATGACAAAAAATAATTAATCGGACTAGCAATAGTGCTGGTTATTTTATTAACTACCCTTACTTGTTTACCTCCGTTATAAATAAACACCATAAAATTTCAATCAATACTATTAACGGAATTTAAAAAACACCCACCCACCTTCTTAACATATAAAAATAAGCTTGACATCTAAATGCGATAGTTAAAAAATTCTACGTGTATTTAAATTATTTTGCAAGTACAGTAGTATATCTCTATAGTACACTATCATCTACGTGTTATGTCTTTCATTTTAATGTATACAGTGTGGTTTATTGACTGAGATTTTGGAGGTAATCAACTATACTCCCCACCGACCTTATGTCCTAAACCCTAGCTACCTTAAATTCTCGTTAGTCTTGAAATATAAGTCACTGAAGATAGCTGTCATACTTTTATAAATTAATACATCTTAGGATATTTCAGAGGCTGAAACCGGTCTGATTTTTAATAAATTAAATATTGTGGTGTAGTTGACCAATAAACTTATATTTTATCATTACTGCGTTTTATTCATTCAAACAACTGGTATATTATTTTTAAGTAACCCCAGAATTATTTCAGTAACAACCTAAGATTATAAAAATGATTACTTACCATTTTCCTTCTAGGGTCATCTTTTCTAATAGAAGTTGTAGGTCTTCTAGTGGTGCCTGTGCCTCTATTTTGAGACAACCGACCAATTCTTCTTCCAATAATGTACATCTTCAGAGAATGAAGTTAAAACACCTTGAACTTGAGTATTATTGGTTTTTATATCTGATGTGTACATCCTTTTGTCAGAGGGTGAAAAAAATGAATAAACCATCTATAGAAACTATAAAAGATACTGAACTATATTTCCGTAAGCATTATTCAGTAGTTATTTTAAAGAAATAATATCTTTTTTTCTAGCAAAGATAATGAGATATATAATCACTGTCCATGTGGCAAATTCAAATTTAGGATTATTACTGTAAGTTAATAAATTATAATATAAAAAGATACTTTACAGTCGATGCTTGCATGATCTTAGGATCAAGTGTGATTCTCAAGTATTTACCAGAATTAGGGATGAATGTAAGTATCTCTTACATCATAACACTAGGTATACTTTATATGCACCCTTGTATAACCAAAGAAGTTAATACAGAATAGATATTTCTGTTTGCACACACTCTATATTCTTGCCTATTAAGCAGGTTTCAAAAGTTAAGCTAGTCGCTAAAATTAATCAATTTGGTTTTGAGTTGTGCTTATAAGTTTTTTTTTTATTAATTTATTTATTTTACATAATACTATTTTATTTTTTTATTTTTTTTTTTTTTTTGAAAGCGGAGATGATGAGGATTAATTGTATTCATTTATTTTAATAGTCAAAGAGTTAATTTTCTTAATTAATTATTATTATTAAGTTAATTCTTAATTAATTATTCTGATGTAAGGGAAACCATTTGTATTAACCATTTGCTTATCTCTTATCACCATTTGTATAAAGTTTGTAAACTTAAAAACAATTAAACTTATTCTTAATACTCTGTCCCAAAAGTTCGTATAAAAAATTATTTATTTTTTTTATTTTACATTTAATTTAATTTAAAACAACTTTGTCTCCCTTAAAGTACTCTCCCCCTGATATAACGCACTTGGCCAAAAGCCGTTTCCATTATTGGAAATATCTTTAAAAGTCTTCTACTTTAAGGCTCTTTAGCTGCCTATATACAGCGAGATATCAAGATGTTTTATTTTTCATGAGCAAGATCCCAAACTCTTAAAAAACAGCAGTTGTAGAAATTCAACAAGTTGAAATACCTCTTGACATTACCTAAAGCTTTAATATAATAACGTGAGGGTTTTTCTGCTTCTTAGTTGCCACAAAATAATTATTCTCATTTATTTTTTTTTTAGAAGCAAAAAATTGCAGAATAATTTTATTCATAAACAAACAAAAATAATAACTGCAGTAAACCATTTTAAGAAAGTAATAGGCATAATACTAGTAATGTAATATACAAAGACCATTTAATAGCCTGGGGGGGGGGGAATGGATTTTTGAAAAAAAAAAAATGCATCTAACATTAAGTAAAGGTACGTTGTTTTTGGAACAGTTGCAATCATCACCACTGGAGATGCTTGAAGCTACTATTCCATAAAGGAGAAGACATCCTCCCTGAATGGAGATACGTAGGGCCTTCTTGAAGCTTCGCCATTGGACTCGACTTTAAATTTTAAAATATTGATCACTTACTTGGAAACAAAAAAAATGTTAAGTTTTATCAGAGGATCTTATTGGAAATAAACCAAGAGTAATGTAACGAGACATATGAAGCTCAAAACTTAAAACTGCTACATTGATTTTAATATTAGTTCTTAATTGACTTTTAAATTAGTAAACTGATTTTATCTTTGGCACACTGATCCTTGTAGAGGGTGGGCTTCAGATCATACACAGGTATATATGGTGCTATAGCTTAAATGTGTTTTTTGTCGTCTTCATAAGAAAATTGAAATTTTGGCAGTGACATTTCATATAATAATGAGCAACACTGCGTACTGTTTAACAATAAATGATCCAATCGCTGAGCGATTATCACTAAACACTGCAACAGTTGCTCCCATAACAATGTACCATTATTCTTGGGGAAATGTAAGATAAAATCCCTACAATTGGAATTTGATTAAGTAGTAATTAGTTTGGAAGCCTGATATTTTAATTTGTTAAAACAGGTTAGAAAGATGAAGAACTACTTATGGTAACAATATCATTTATTTCTAACATATTTCATAACAATTAAATTAAAATTTATAATAGAAAGAGTAAAGAGAGAACCTAATGGCCAATACTGCAGAAAACACTTATCACAGGCCATAATTGTTACAATGTTGTATGAATAATATTAAATTGTAAAATAATTTTCATCAAATAAATCTGCCTAGCCGGCTTATCAATAGAATAATAATATTAGTTTTAAATATATATATATTGTAATATACAAAGACCATTTAATAGCCTGGGGGGGGGGGGGAATGGATTTTTAAAAAAAAAAAAATGCATCTAACATTAAGTAAAGGTACGTTGTTTTTGGAACAGTTGCAATCATCACCACTGGAGATGCTTGAAGCTACTATTCCATAAAGGAGAAGACATCCTCCCTGAATGGAGATACGTAGGGCCTTCTTGAAGCTTCGCCATTGGACTCGACTTTAAATTTTAAAATATTGATCACTTACTTGGAAACAAAAAAAATGTTAAGTTTTATCAGAGGATCTTATTGGAAATAAACCAAGAGTAATGTAACGAGACATATGAAGCTCAAAACTTAAAACTGCTACATTGATTTTAATATTAGTTCTTAATTGACTTTTAAATTAGTAAACTGATTTTATCTTTGGCACACTGATCCTTGTAGAGGGTGGGCTTCAGATCATACACAGGTATATATGGTGCTATAGCTTAAATGTGTTTTTTGTCGTCTTCATAAGAAAATTGAAATTTTGGCAGTGACATTTCATATAATAATGAGCAACACTGCGTACTGTTTAACAATAAATGATCCAATCGCTGAGCGATTATCACTAAACACTGCAACAGTTGCTCCCATAACAATGTACCATTATTCTTGGGGAAATGTAAGATAAAATCCCTACAATTGGAATTTGATTAAGTAGTAATTAGTTTGGAAGCCTGATATTTTAATTTGTTAAAACAGGTTAGAAAGATGAAGAACTACTTATGGTAACAATATCATTTATTTCTAACATATTTCATAACAATTAAATTAAAATTTATAATAGAAAGAGTAAAGAGAGAACCTAATGGCCAATACTGCAGAAAACACTTATCACAGGCCATAATTGTTACAATGTTGTATGAATAATATTAAATTGTAAAATAATTTTCATCAAATAAATCTGCCTAGCCGGCTTATCAATAGAATAATAATATTAGTTTTAAATATATATATATTATTTTTATAATATGAATAATTTATACATAAAATATATAATTTACAATAGGTACCTGAACCTCATTTTTGTTTAATTTTTAAAAGATAAATACAATAATAAAATAGTCAATAAAAGTTTAAATTGTTAATTGCTAATTAATTAATAAATATAGAATGTTAAATGAAAGATCAGTGAAAGGACGAATCGATTTTAGTCTACTCCGGCAAAACCTTGGGAGCCTTCGATGGCTTTGATGAGCTTCTCACGGAGTTCCTGGTAGCTGTTATAAGGGGGCAAGTCTAATCTGTTGAAGCAAGTGTGGGCTCTCGGGTAGTTTTCAGGAGCTCCCCACTTTTCGATGGTGAACATCTGAGGTCCATTGCTGCCATAGAGCTCCTTGAAGCCGTTCATGGGCACTCTGGAGGTTCCAGTGACAAACTGAAGTAGCCTGCTCCTCATCTCATTGCTGAAGGACAGGACGACCCTCCAGAACCACTGTATCACTATATGGTTAGGATGGTACTCGCCTTTGTACACTGTGTTAGTTTTCCAGTCTTTTACATCGATGTTCTGTATCCCACACATCAACAGTTCAAGCTCGTTCTCGTCAAACAGTTTGATAAGATTTAGTGGAATGAGGGCGTTAAAGCCTTCAAGGAATGAGTTCATCTGTTCTTGGACTCGAGCCACGAATCTCCACTCTATAACTAGTTTTATATATTCGTCTTTGTTCTCTTCGTTTACAGGAATGTTGGCGCCGTCTGGCTTCAGGTCCCTGTGACTAGTATGACCTAATGTGTCTTCGTCCACCGAAAACGTCAGACCCAATTCGCTGGGGTTGTTCTCTTTGATCCAAAGCAAGGAATTGTAATATTCCGAGTCTACGCTCTCCATGTCTTTCAGTTCTATTGGCTTCGCAAGCATCATTTTATAAAAAGGCCGGATAAAGAAAGCATCTAAGAGTTTACCGTGGTAGACGGCCATGCCCGCTACCCGACCGATAAACTTGAAGTAGTTAAGGTGTTCTTCATTGCACAAACCGGATATCGGGTTGATCTGAAGGGTGTAGTTATCCATTGCGGAATATTCAAAAAGTCCATAGTAAGGGTTAAACATTTCTTTAGACAAAAGGAAGAACCATTCTCTAGCTAGACCCCCGTAGTCCAATCCTACTTCTTCTTCGAACTCCACCCAGAGTTTGGCCTTAAGGACGTCCAGACGGGACTCGTTGTTAGTAACTATTCTGTAGGAGTCTTCCAAGATGGTACTACGCCTCACTTTGATTTCAAATTTATTAGGTACGTTCGTGGGTTTTCTAAGCTGAGACTTGAAGTATTCATACTTTCTCTTGTAATCCCTGGAGTAGGGAACTGCCTGACCAGCAATCTGAGGGATTGACAGTCGAGGGTCTTCCCACTGAGTGGTTCTTGTGTTGTGGTCTATGAAGAAGATCCTGCCATCGGTGTGAATGCGTTCCTCCCATCCTTCAGGCAGAGGTCCCAGCTCATCATCCAAGGCCCCTCTGTTACCTAGGAAAGAAGTATGTTGCGTCTGATGAGGCATTGCACTGGCCCTTCCTGTTCTCGGATCCACCCACGTAGTAGCCTTGGTGTTATGATCTATGTAAAACACCCTTCCGTTTGGAGCCACTTGTATACTCCATCCGTCCGGCAGCCCTTCTCTAGAGAGTGCGGCGTTGTCAACGGTTTCAGGTCTCGGAGGCTGCGGCGGTGGCGGTCCATCCACGGAATCACCCTGCATCGACGTCACACTCTCTCTCCTATCATTAGTCTCGGTTTCATCCACACTTATGTGAAATCTCCTTTGGAATTCTGTGACAGCAGTCTGCATAGAAGCACTGTTAATGTTTTCGTTTTCCACACTTGGTCTTTCCCATTGAGTAGAGCGGGCGATGTGATTTACATAGTAAGTCCTACCATTGGCGTCCTGTCTTTCTTCCCATCCTACAGGCAAAGTGCTGTCCCTCGAAGTAGTAGACGACCTCGAAACCTGGGGATTGTTTTCTACAAACACCCAGTCGGGATCTTCGGAACTGCTCTGTTGAGAATCTGTCCTCGGGACTGAAGTGGAAGACTCATCATTCAAGTAGGCGAGGTACAACTCCAAATACCCTCTGACACGGGACCTGGTACTGCGAGGTTTCAGAGGGTATTTATTGGTCATAAGAAGAGTACCGGTTGATTCTCTCGGCAGGTTTTGGATGTTGAGTTCCACCATCCCTAAGAAATCATCTCTAGTGAGTCTGTTTTCGTCAAACACTTGAAGGACAAGTTTATGGTCGGTCGGCTTTACGTGGAATACAAACTCTTCGTTCCATGTGGGATTAAGGGTTTTCTTTTTGGTTTTAGTCAAAACGGAATCTACTGTTTCATCGTCATTCAGAGTGTTAAGGTCGATTCTAACATAAGGGTCACTGGCTCCGAATATGTCCTTCTTGGCGAGTTGGTGGCCACGTACCACTTTTAGCCTCAAATGGTTGGTCAAGTCTGGGGTGGTCCGGTTTATAGAACCGTGGGCTACGAAACCGTAGCCGCTGCTCCTGGGCAAACCAGTCCGTCTCAAGTTGGGAGCGTCCAGATAGGGAATTGACATATTTATCACATAAAAAGGCACGGATTAATGGGATTTTATACAAGAACGCATAATAGCGCACCGTCGACAATTTCGAAATAACGGCAGACTTTGGAAAATCACATACGAAGCTTGAAGGTATAACGGTATTAAAATAGTAAGCGTGACAGCAAGTGTCGGAAGGGTTAAAAGTTATGTACGACGGAATGTCGGAATTAGTTTGAATCTAATGTCGATATGAATCATGCTAAGAAAGAAGCCTTGAATCAGCCTTGCGTCGAGAACACCACTTAACCAGAGTACGATATTCCCAATCGATAATTATAATAAATATACGCCTAACCTACTACCGAATAAATAATAACTCGCCCGGATAAAACGTTTCGGATCCGTACTGGGCGACGAACGATATTAATTAAATAGTGTACTTACATAGGGGGTAGTGATAACTGCGACACTGATATTACAAGGAAAAACAAGATAAATAAAGTTGCATAACAAGTGATTCATTTACACGTTTCCAATAGTACGGATAAAATAAATGCATAAATGTCGGAAAGCGAAACTGAAACCCGATTTAAATACGTTTTCTAATTACTAATAATCCGGATAATGGTTTATCTTTATAACATAATTAAGGAGAAAATTTTCCGTGTAACAGTAAACAGTTGAAACCTCTCAAACAAACACGGGATCGGGAGATGCGCAGACGGACCGATCACGTTTCTGCGCATGTGGCCATCTTGTGACTTCGATCCTGTGGCGAACGCCCTCGACCGACATACGCAAACACGCTTAATTATTATTTTCGTCCCGAGTAACGCTCTACAGTCGCATTAATATTAGCATATCGCGTTTTAAAGAAAAGTTTAATCGGAAGTGGCGAGTTTTCGCGAAAGATTTCTTCGGTAAAAGCACAGTGAAACGGTCATAAGTATGTTTCGAATACCGACGTCGCCATTTTGAAGACAGCGCCTACAGTGCCGGATTCTAGCAATTTTTCGCCTCGAATGCCCCCTGTATTCAGAAATTGTAAGTAAGAAGTGTTTACTTCTCCGACAGATTGCGTTTAATACCTATAGCCCGTCTCGGAATTTTCAAATTGGTCGTTTCAAATTTTCAGTTTAAGCGGATTCGTGGAGGCAAGCGATGCCCTTAGTAAATAGATCTCGAGACCTAAGGGTCAAGAGCTGACGGTCGGTGGAGACTTATCGAGTGCGAGACGATGGCCACTTACTACGGGGCTTATTTGTCGGATTTAAAAACAGAAGATGTTATGTCTTATCACTATTTTGGTGGAAGCGTTTGTCAACTCGTCCCTTACTTGTTATTTAAGTTTTAACCCATCTAATAGTTGGATCTTTTTCAGTTTTGGCCGCCGAGTCAAGGAACAAAAAAGAGATGTCTGCCAAAAAGCCAGGTATATATTTCATTATTTATCCTTATAAAAGGCTATCTGCTTGTTATTAATTTTTTCCCGTATTTTCTAAATATCGATATGTACATGTTTCCAGTTATAAACTAAAAACTGAAAGCCTGTTTACATTATATAAATTCTATAACTAACTTGATTTTTTCCCTTTTATATTATCGCTTTATGTAGCCCCTTCACTTGACTTCTTCAAGAGGCATTATACTGTTACTTATCCCTACAGAAAGGGTATACATGATATTATTTTAAAATATAAAAGAACTTGCATTTTATATTAATTTTGACCATGTTGAAATGCAATTTTCATTTGATAGGTAAGAAAATAAAACTCCAGTTGATTCTACTTTTATTACCAGTTTAATAATATAATATTCATTTTATTGTGAATATAATATGCAAAGGTACATATTATACAGGCTTTGTACATATTATACATTTAGATTTATCGTAAATGAAATTGAACACATACATATGATCTTTCCACTACCTCAGTAGTGGTTCATCAGTAAATTCCCTTTTAAATTATAAGTTACTGTTTTGCAAACTTCTTCTTTTTGTGTCTTCTTTTATTAGTATTTTTCTTGGCGGATTTGATAAAATACAGCTTTTCAAATAATCAATGCTTAATTGTATTGACCTGACAGATTTAATTATGAATTTAGTTATCCATAGCACAGCTGGATGACTAATAAAATTATATTGATAAACAAACTTGCTTTTTGGTTTAATGTATTAATAATCTGCTCGTTACTTGACATTTTTTAAATCTGTTGGATATTTATTTATAATATTCATTTTCTTTTCTATTAGGTTTTGGATTCCTGTGAATTTAAAAAAAACAAAAAAACTTAGCACTGTTTAAAAAATAATGTTAAATAATATAAATAAAGAAAACAAATCAACTGTAAAAAATAATAATAATATTAAAATCAGCATTTTTTACAGGAAAAAATAAAATCAACAATTTCTTCTAGGTAAACAAATAGTTAAATCTGTGCTGTGCAGTGTTGCAATATAAAAATAATAATAATAAATTAATAATCAAATTCAATCATATTAAAACTGAGTTTTGAAATAGATAATCTATTTTTAGAAAGGCAATATTATATTAATATCATTTTGTATGTCTGTGTTTACTAAAATCTATGACAGTAGTACCCCGTTAATCTGGACGGTTCTCCATGAAGACTGAAAGCTCGTTACAATAAAATTGTTATCTCAAATTGCTTCTTACGAAAATTCTCGCTGGATCTATGCACAATGACGACTTGTTATGCACTGAAAAATGTAACTTTTAAACATGTGTTCAGTCTAGCTACATTTTGGTATAGAATAGGTGTAGTTCAATAACTAAACAACGTCTTCACACAAAAAAATTGTATTTGTACATTTTGGTAACTGATAGGAATGTTCATAAATATTATGTACGTTCATCCTACAAATGTAATTGCATATCACGTTAATGCTATACATTTAATTTATCAATACATAATGTTAATACAAATGCTTTATCTAAGACAACATAAAAAAAAGTTTTTATGTTATTTTTTTAAAAAACCTGGATCTTGAAATACTGCTTATCAGGGTACAACTGTACTATATAACTACTGGAATCACTGATCCTATAACCACAATAAAATGTGGCAAATGGGTTCCTATTCCCAAATGGCAAAATGGGTTCCTATTATCCCCTAGATCAGTGGTTCCCAACCTTTTTTGTTTGGCGACCCCCCCCCCCCCGCTAATATGTAATTAAAAGAAAAATACACTGCCAAGTAATGTGGCACATAGCTTCCTCGTATCCTATCATGTACTTTATTGTTATATTAACATTAACAATTTATTGTTATATTGTTTATTCTGCAAGAACAATTAACAGTTTTTATAGGGATCTTTAACACTTCATAGGGGTGTTGCTGTAGGTTTTACTAAAAAATTGAATTTGAAAAAATTTTGGTCTCATTGAATAGATAAGGTTTGATTTTTTTCCCGACCGAAAATTCCAATTTTAAATTTAAAGTTCACCTTTACGCGAGCGTTGCGCGTGAACGCTTGAATGGATAACGTTGTCCAACAAACTCGTCCTGGGCATTGGTAAAATGAACATTTCTACCAAATCTCATCAAAATCGGTTGACATTTACTCAAGTTATCGTCGCACGCTTCATGATTCGCGGACACACAGACAGACAGACACACACGGAACCGAAAATGTTCCCGGATCTCTAAAACGGATTTCTGTCTTGGAATTTTTAAAATCGGAGGCATAATTATTTTTGTTCTCACAAGAGAACACAATGCTTTCGTTAGCTCTTCGTTAAGCTCGGTAGCAAAACGATAATAGTCCTTTTGTATAATTGTATTTCAAATGTTTATAAATGTATAAACATAATAATAATATCAAATAAATTAGTTTCATGCGATTGTTGATATTGCATAATATTTACCAGTATTAAAATTCGTGGGTGAGTTTTTAAAATTACTGTAGAGGACTCTATAAATTATAATAAATAAATAAATAAAAAACATTTAATTTCTTTCTATCTTTTGTTTTTAAATGAAAAAAGAGTTGAAAATCCACTCTCGCAGAGATATGTAGACACAAATGGCACTAAAACTCGAAATGAGCATCGCCACTTTTGGGTATGAATGATACATACCACACCAGAATTGTTTGAGCGAATTTTCGTTTATAAAGTTACGTGCCGAGGAATCATTTCGCAAATCCAAAAATTTTGTATTTCATCAGGAATGTTGAACACATCAATGGACAACATTTCCTTTCGACGACCAATGTATGGCAGTATAGAAAAGAAAAACATCGTGATCAGAATCCATGTCTTTGCACAGTTCTTTGAACAGATGGTTATTAAGAGCTCCAGATTTAATTTTAAGTTGGCGACCCCCCCAAAAAACCTTCGCGACCCCCTTGGGGGTCGCAACCCACAGGTTGGGAACCACTGCCCTAGATGCTCGCTAAGAAATATTTCTATAATCCGCTATCTTGAATTAAGATGGGTGCTATTTGAATGCAAAATTTTACATGACGATATTTCTAGAATTATTTGCCCAGAGACCTTTAGATTTAGAAGTTTGCTTCTTTTTATGACATAAACATCTTGTGAAAGGGTTTTTCAATCAGTCATTTTGATTCATGAGATTATGTATTTTAATCTGTCACTTTACCACTTCTTGGAACTGCTGAACTAAAATCGCCGTACTTTATCTATAATAATATAATTATAACTAAAAGATAATTACAATCCAGGAATATTAATTTAAAAAAAGCGTTGCATAGTTAAGCATATGAATCCAGTGTGTAAATAAATAAAATCACACACTAAACACTGTGTGTCTGAATTTACTACCATAATAAGCAAAATTGTAGGATACTAAAGCTATTGATGTGTTCCTGACTAAAGTTTTCCCACTATATTTTGGTTTAAGTTTTCTTTTATTTATTTCCATGCTCAAGGTGTGAACGGATGGAGTCACTAAATAGCTAACTAGATTAGAGTGTTGGTAAGTTAACGATACAATTTTTAAAGTTTACGTTTGAAACATTTTGATTTGATTTTTTTTTTTTTTTCTTTATATGATATTTCATTAGAACTTTGCATGTTGTTAGATATGATTTGTGTTTGTAGTTAAGTTTTTTTTCTTACTTTGCTGTAAGATTTGAATTAGCATCAGTTGAGTTGAAATTATAGAGTAGAATAAAATTAGTGAGGTACGATTTTTGATAAAAAACAACAGTTTTGTAAACTTGATTTTTTTATCAGGGTTATGAACTATATTAGACAGAATTTAACATAGTAAAGTTTTAAATAGGTGAGATCTATGAACTAAAAGATACCTAATATCTAAACTAATATCTACCTTCAGGAAAGGACTGAAGGCGGAGGACATAATTGAGTTTAGAAGAGTCCAGGTTAAAGGGTTGTGCATGAAGGTATAATGGGCATCTAAGATCTAAGGCATTACAGCAACACTTGAATAGCAATAATTCTTGCCAAAGGAACTTTTATAGAAATTTTTTTCTTGGATCGTGCTACATAAGAAACAATAACACTGTTTTTAACAGTACTAATACCAATAACCTTTGTATCTGTTACCAAAATAAAGCCTTGCTAGACAGACCAGACCTCCACTATTCACTAAAAGACTTCCACTATTCACTCTACGAAGAGATTGGCAAGAGTGAGAGCGCCAAGCAATCAAGGTGGTCTACGTCTTGTAATTCAATGATTTGAAATTAAGCAAAAGATTTGTGGTTCAAATCTTATTTAGGGGAGAGAATATTTTTATCTGCCTCTCCCTTCCTTTTTCTAAGAAGTTTTATCACAATTAATTTTAGGCTTGTTCCAACAACACTTCAAACTAGTTTCCAACTGTACGACGCATGCGCATTAGGGAAAAACGGTAAATTGTGGTCCGTTGCGCAGTTCCAAACAGTTTGAAGAGTGGTTAGAACAAACCTATTATCTTAGATGTATTTTCAAATTGGAAAATTACCTTGTGCTCTTTTTTACTAGTGTATATTTTAAACTTTATCTTCTTTGGTTTTGGAACTGTTTGATGATGTTTTTTTTTTTTAATCTATTGTTAGTTAGTAATATTGTTAATACATGTACAAATTACCAAATATTATTTTTATTATTATTATTATTTTTTTTTTTTTTGTATATTTCACCTTAGTTATTTCTATGTGCAAAATTTGGGGAAGATTGAATGACGGTAAGTGGTTCAAAATTTGG
>KZ651819.1:215880-232797 GCA_001010745.2 Gerris buenoi
GGTCATGTTTGCTATTGTTGGATAGCCCTTAAAACTTACTTTAAAAAGGTACAAATGTTTATCTAAAAAAGCCACGTTTCAGACCCTTTTTAACGATAAATAGTTTTTATGAACGTTAGCTCAAACCTCGATTTGTTATTTTAATGAGTGAGGTCTACTGTTCACAGAACTACTTGTAAAATAATGTACAATACCTGTTAGGAGTGCTGCCACTTGGTAGCCTCTCCTCTCACGACACACCACACGCCAAATAATCATTGTAATAATTATGTTACTAATAGCAATGTTTTTGCAAGTAACTTAAAATAAAATTAAAAAAAAAAGTTCACCATTATCTCCTGACAGTGATGTCACGAGTAAAACCTTTAACTTGCCAGCAAATTTTTACATTTCTTATTTACAAGTTATTAAAACTTTTTACCAGTTCTTTATAGGGTACTTTTATAGAAAAGCCCCCCCCCCTTTTTTTGTTTTTTTATAAAAGAGTTTATATTCCTTAGTCTAACTACCTATTAAGACAAAGGGATATTCTGTCCAATATGCTTTGGGACAAAAGAATATCACACTTTTATACAAACAACAGTGTGCATTAAGTTGTAAGAAAAGGGGGGCCCTTTTCTCTAAAAGTACCCTTTATAGTATTAAATTTTGTTTCAAAACATTTTTGCAGTATTTAAAAAAACCCAAAAAAAAAAAAAACGGAAACTCATTAAAAAACAAACAACTAAAAAAAGTGGAAAAAGAGTAAAATACCCTGATATCTTTATCCTATCCTCAACCTGATCATATTATGTGGGCATTATGAATACAATCCCTGCGTTTTGATCACCTGTTTTTGGTGGAGCGAATCGTTTTTAAAAGCGTTTCCAAAACAATGTGTGGACTGTTAGGCCTAGAAGGAGTCAAACAAGTGTTAAAGCTTAAATCTTTAATAATAGCTATGAAGTGCTTAATGTTAAATCAGCATGATCTTAATTTTATTTACTGGATGCGTTGAATTCAAAGTGTTTTTAATCCCTACTTTTAATTTGATAGATCCTTTAGTTTTTTTGTTTTTTTATTATTAATATTACTTTCATATTGGAATGTTTTAGGTGAGTTGGTGAGGCATGTTAGATATAAACACACTCATGAAAAGCCTCACAAGTGTTCTATATGTGATTACGCCAGTGTAGAACTTAGTAAAATGAGAAATCATATGAGGTGCCACACAGGAGAACGTCCTTATCAGGTGAAACTTTAATAAATCTATTTTTTTATTAGTAACTAGATGTTCTGTATACTTTTTTTCCGGCCATGAATAGAGTCATCACATCACATTAGGGTCATTATTATTTAAATTATGTATTATATTTAAATTCTCATAAACTATTTTCTACTATTGATCCCTTATTATTTTATTAGATTTTCTTTTTCTTTTAGATCTCTAGGGATGAAAATGGTTTATTTATTTTTTTTAAACATAATGTTTTGCTCATACCTGAGCAATCAGGCAGTGAATTGAAAATCTCGATTTTCATTGTCTTTTGGACTAAAATCTGAAATAATATTGTACTAACTGTCACATACATTTATCCACCTTCTATTGTTAACAATGTACAATGGACGGTAAATAATCTGTGATAGTTACTCTAATATTGTTTCAGATTTTACTAAAAAAAAAAAAAAAAAAACAATATAAATCTCACTTTTCAAATCAAGGCCTGAAGATGCCCAGGTATGGGCAAAATCAACCTGACTAACTGGCAGCCATAGCTTTAGGGCCATTCCAGGTCTCTTGCCCTATTCTCTTAATCTTGTCCATAATGGTCCTTTTCTGAGTACATCGAGGTCTTTTCTATTTCAATAGCAATTAGGAAGTTATTAATTGACTTTCAAAGTCAAAATGTCTACTGAACTGTGGCTTTTTAAGTCAACATTCTAAATGAGACTCCCTTATTGAAATCAAATTCTCAAATTTCTCATAATTGAAGTCACTAACATCACAAAATTATACAGAAGTGTGAATATACCTGTTTAATATAATGTTTGCTTGTACTGTTTCAGTGTTCCCATTGTACATATGCTAGCCCCGATACGTTTAAGCTAAAAAGACACTTAAGGACGCACACAGGAGAGAAACCGTATGAATGTGATATTTGCCACTTGAGGTTCACTCAGTCCAACAGCCTCAAAGCTCATAAACTCATTCATAGTGGTATGCATTATTATTATTATTATTATTAGTCTATAATATTAATCTCCAAAATTTATACATAATAAAGAAATAATAATAATATTTTTTTTTATTTATATTATGGGGAGGTCTGAAAATTTCTAGGAATCACCTGTAGAATGCCTTTTTTCCTTCAAATTCTGTATTGTTTATTATTTATTATTTTCGTAGGGTTATTACCTATTAGTCCAGGAGATAGCATGCAAAAAAGTGTCTGACTAACATCAAGCTAGAATTTTGTGTATAAGTAAACGTGATGGTGCCTTTTAAGAATATGTAGTCGGCTAAGTTGGTCTGCAGGACATAGCTTGGCTATAGGCATTTAAAAAAAACAATCTGGTGGAGAGCGGCCATGTTCCGCTCTTTTTGGTGGACAATATGATTTTCATGATCCTTAGTACGATCTTAGTAAGTAGACGACCAATAATCAAGTTGATGGTAGTTTGTCTCTTAATAGGATAGTAAGTCAAATTGTTATATAGTTTAATTTAATGTTTTCTTGATTAGTTTATTTTTAGTGTTACTCAACCTGTATGTTTTGTTTATAGATTTGTTTCTCAACTGTCAAGTGTCATTGATGTAAATATAATCCAATAATGGATTTTACCGTTTCTTAATGCTTATTATTTTAATTTATTATTTCTTTACTTATTATTATAACTGAAGCTATAATAACTGGCGACGAGTGCAAAAATGGAAAGCTGACAAGTAAGCAGTGAAACCAAAGATTTACGTAAGTACAAACAACTACGTTTGATCGTAAAAAGACATTTTATGGCAACATCAAACTATTTACAATCTAATACTAATTTATCTTATGATGAAGCTAGTGTCCGGCTAGAACATTTACAAAGTAATTGGGAGAAGTATGAACATTTACAGAACATGATCGACGAATTAACAGACGAACAATTATTAGAAGACGAAATAAATTACCGGATGGATATAGAAAATGTATACTTAGATTCCAAAATGAAGTTACGCAGTGTTAAAACGACAGTGGATGAAAACAACAAAATTAATAGATCCGACGATAAAACTCAATCATCAAAATATTTACATTTCATTCCGCATCAAGAGGACGAATCTTTTTCAAATTTTATCAAACGATTTGAAATATTTATGATGTTGAAGAACGAGGACGATCCTAAAACTAAGATACTTATATTACTAAATACATTAACGCCCAAAATCCACGAAAAACTTAGAGATTTGTGTACACCTGACGACCCTCTGGACAAAAGTTACAACGAACTGGTAAAATTACTAACTGACTACCTGGACCCGAAACCGAGCGTCTGGGCAAGACAACACAACTTTGTAAGTAGAATCCAAGCGGAACATGAATCTGTGGTAGAATATTCGGCCGAATTGAAAAAACTGTGTACACACTGCGAGTTTAAGTGCGATTGCGGCAAATCTATATCGGAAATCCTGTTACGTTTACAGTTTTTACGAGGATTAAGTGACTCTGATATAAGAACAAGGATTTTACAGGACAGAAAAGAAACAAACTTTAATGAACTTTTAGAAACTGCAAAAAGCATCGAATTATCAAAATCGGAAAATAAATTAATTAATCCAAATCGAATAAGGAACATTGAAACTAGTATAAATAAAATCGGACTATCCCGTTCAAGTATCACTCCAAGAAAAGAATTAACTGCCGCTCCTAAAACGTACAACCCGCTGTTCGATAAACTACGAGGAAAATGTTATCGTTGTGGAGACGCGTCGCATCGGGCTAATACGTGCCGCTTTATAAAATCCACCTGTAATAACTGCAACAAAATCGGACATCTAGCAAAAGTTTGTTTACACAAGAACCCTAGACGGGACGTTCGACAATTTGAAAATGACTCGGATTCAGATAACGAATCGTTCGAAATTAAGCAAGTTCGGTGTAGAAAAAATGATAAACTTATGATAAATATTGATATCGAAGGAAAACAAGTAACAATGGAGGTGGATACGGGGTCGTCTCTCACTTGTATTTCCTGGGCAAATTTTAAAATGTTGGGAATAAATAAAAAACTGTTTCACACGGGTATAGAAATGAGGACATATACTGGAGAATCTATTAAACCGAGAGGTGTTTTGTTTGTGAAATGTAAATACAAAAACGAAACGTTTTACGGCAAACTCTATGTCATAAATCAAGACGTCGACACCATATTTGGCAGGGATTGGTTGCGCGAAATCAAATTAAATTGGGCAGAAATTAAATTATTGAACGTCAAACCTTCTACAGGCGAACTGGAATCTTTATTAACAGAATTTGAAGATATATTTAAAAAAGAAATCGGGGTTATACCAAATTATACGGCCAAACTACACACGAAACCCGACGCGAGACCAATTTTTATAAAACCTAGACCGGTTCCCTATTCCATAAAGGAAAAAGTCGAAGAAGAGCTAGATAGACTGGAAAAAACTAAAATTATCACTAAGGTAGAAAATTCTCTATGGGGCACCCCTATAGTACCTGTCTTAAAACCAAATGGAAATGTGCGGATATGTGCGGACTACAAAGTTACCCTGAACCGTTGGATCGATGAGGAGAATCACCCAATACCAAGAATCGACGACATTTTTGCTGAAATGAAGGGCGGAAAATATTTCACCACCTTGGACATTAGCAACGCATATTTACACATGCAGATGGATAACGAAAGTGCAAATTTACAATCGTTAAGTACCCACAAAGGAATCTATAAGGTCAATCGTTTAATGTTTGGTGTGAAGGTCGCCCCTGCTTTATGGAACTGCTTTATGTCAAAGATGCTACTAGGAATAAAAGGAGTGGCTAGCTTCTTCGATGATATTATTGTGCAAGGTTCGAACCAAGAAGAAATGATGGAAAGGTTACGATTAGTATTTCAACGACTTCGAGATAATAACTTAAAACTAAACAGGGAAAAATGTAACTTTTTCCAAAAAAGTATACAGTATTTGGGACACATCATCAACGAGCACGGTTTACAAACATCGAATGACAAAGTTAAAGCGTTACTACAAGCAAAAAGACCAAGAAACGTAAACGAACTTAGAACCTTCTTGGGTCTAGCTAATTATTACAATAAATTTATTCCAAATTTAGCTACAATTACTAACCCGTTGAATAATTTACTAAAAAAGAATATAACTTTCGATTGGACAAAAAATTGCGAAAATAGTTTTGAAAAGATTAAATTACAAATTACAAATTCCAAGACACTTGCACATTATGATCCTTGTTTACCCCTAGTTTTAGCGACGGATGCGTCACCAGTAGGTCTGGGCGCTGTACTCTCACATCGTTACAGAGACGGATCTGAGAGACCTATAGCGTTCGCTTCTCGATCGTTAACTCCTACCGAACAAAAATACAGTCAAATAGACAAAGAAGCGACCGGAATCTACTGGGGACTACACAAATTTTTTCAGTATTGCTACGGACGAAGATTTATTTTAATAACGGACCATAAGCCTTTAGTATCTATTTTTCATCCGTCAAAAACATTACCGACGATTTCGACTACTCGACTTTTCAATTACGCTCATTTCCTTTCGGGCTTCAACTACGAAATAGAATTTAGAAGAACTCAGGAACACGGTAACGCCGATTTTTTCTCAAGGTTCCCTTTCGAAACGCCAAATAATAATTATATGGACCAGAGTGAAAAATTTCAGTTACATCAACTAGAAAAAATGCCGATGTCGAGAGATAAAATATGTGAAGAAACTGCAAAGGATGACTTTCTAAGAAAAATAAAGGTTTGTTTACAGTCAGGATTATCAGTTAAGAAGCTAGGCTTCAAAGATAATGAATTAACACTACAGGACGGATGTATATTTCGTGGGAACCGAATATTGATACCTCAGTCATTAAGAAGAGAAGTACTACACGAGTTACACACAGGACACATCGGGATGTGGAAGATGAAAGCCTTAGCGAGAAGCTACTGTAGCTGGATCGGCATAGACGGAGACATCGAAGATATGGTGAAGGCGTGCAAACCGTGTTGTCTCAAACAAAATCAACCGGAGAAAGAAGATATTCATCCTTGGGAGACACCATCCGGCCCCTGGCAAAGAGTGCACCTGGACTTCGCCGGCCCTTTACAAGGTACTTCTTATCTCATTGTGGTGGATAGTTACAGCAAGTGGGTAGATGCGATACCAACAAAAAACACTACCACCGACTGGTGCATCAAACAACTACGCCATCTCTTTAGTATATTCGGATTACCTGTGGTCATCGTAACGGACAACGGTCCTCAGTTTACCTCGTACAAAATGAAGTTGTTTTTAAAAGAAAACGGTGTAAAGCACAGGACGACTGCACCGTTCCACCCGTCATCCAACGGACAGGCTGAGAGGTTCGTGCAAACAATCAAAAAGTCATTACAAGCTGTTAAAGACGACGAAGGGGGAGCTGACGAGAAGCTCTACAAGATTTTATGCCAGTTAAGAAGAACACCAAACGCCACGGGAAAATCTGCCTACACCCTGATGTTTGGACGCGGTGTAAGGACTCGATTAGATTTGATGAAAGAAGATTCAAAAGTACATCTCGTAGAAAAAGCCACCAAAAGGACCTTCGAAGAGGGGGAGAGAGTTCAAGTTCGCAGCTACGCCTCCAAAAACATTAAATGGGAATTCGGTAGAGTGATGAAGAAAGAGGGCTCACTTCATTACTTGATTCAAATGGACAATAGTTCTGTGTGGAGACGACACTCTGATCAAATATTGTCATCAAATTATGGGGGGAGAGTTGTTATATAGTTTAATTTAATGTTTTCTTGATTAGTTTATTTTTAGTGTTACTCAACCTGTATGTTTTGTTTATAGATTTGTTTCTCAACTGTCAAGTGTCATTGATGTAAATATAATCAATAATGGATTTTACCGTTTCTTAATGCTTATTATTTTAACTTATTATTTCTTTACTTATTATTATAACTGAAGCTATAATACAAATACTACTCGAAATCAAAGTGTTCCCCTGTCAAGGGCAATCTACCATCAACATGCTTTTTGGTCTACTATGTAAGTCCGTAGTTAAGAGCATAAAAATCACATTTTCCACCATAATTGGTTGGAAATTGCCGCTCTACACCGATTTGTTTTTTTCAAATGCATATTGCCAAACTATGGATCGTAGACGAACTTAGCTTATATTCTAAAGGCACCAAAGCATTTACTTGTACTCAACATTCTAGCTTGATATTAGTAAGACACTTTTTTGCACGCAATCTCCTGGACTATAGTCAAACAATAAAAGTAATGAAAGTTTTTTTGTTTTTTTTTATTTCGGTTGTTATTAGTATTAGGCCGTCCGCACACGGAGCAACTCAAAACAAACTGAACTGGCAACTGCAGTCATTTTTTAATTGACAGGAAAGAAAACCCAGTTTGTAATGAGTTGCTCTGTGTACGGTGTCCCATTCAATTACACAGGTTGAAACTCATAGTCAACTGGTTGGTGATTCTAGTTTCCAGTTGAGTTTTGTAATGAGTTGCACCATGTGCGGAGGGCCATAGTCTTGCAGATATTTCAAGTGAAGATTGCCCAAAACAAATTTACGGTGCAAATGCACTGCTCAATTAATCATCACATTTACCTTTTTCAAAATTTAAAAAAAAAAAAAAATTGTAATTTGCTGAGCAGAATAGCTCAATAACTGTAAGATGATTCTCTTTTGGATGATCTACAAATTAAAGTGTGTGAAAGTGCGCCAAGAATTGTTAGCATATTATAATTTGCATAATATGAAGCTCTGTGCATGTCTAGCTCTCAAAAGGAAAATGAAGAGATTCAATTGAAAAATGTACATGTAAATGTATGTGTATGTATGATGATTTGCTCCCTTTTGCCTTACATCATTGCTTAAAGACCAGCTCTTTCTAAGCAGTTTATTTTTGATGAGTAATATAAAACTATATATAGAAATATATTTTCTTTGGGCCTTAAACGGTTAAATAACTTAAGCTTCTTCCTCCTTTTCTTTAGAATAAAACAGCTATATTTCGCCCTAACTAAGAGCTTCTTCAGGCTATAACATTACAAATCAAAAATATTTTTGTAGGTATACATTTTTTAGTTTATATAAATGCAATGGAGAATAAATATAGTTTAAAATACAGTTCTTTTGGATATCAATATAAATAATTTAACATATTAACATAACAATCAAAATTAAATACCTGATAATATTTTCNTTATTTACAACTATTTTTTTATTTTTACATTTTTCAAAACAGCACTATAAAATTTATTTATCTCCTTGGCGTCTGTTATGTTGTTCATTCAGTTTATTTTTGTTCTCTAAAAAATAATGGTGATTTTCAATTGCCACTAAATTTGATGATAAGGAGCTGAAATAAGTGCATATTGCTCTTAAAGTGATGTTAAAAATGCAGTAAGTTTGAAGTTATATATTTAGATGATATCTTTTCTGACCAATTTCATAATTATTTTAATATATAATAAAAATTACTAAGTAATTTGTTGTTTTTTTTATGTTTAGCCGGAGACAAGCCTGTATATCAATGTGAATTATGTCCGGCGACATGCGGTAGAAAGACTGATTTAAGGATACACGTTCAAAAATTACACACTTCGGATAAACCACTAAAGTGTCGGAGATGCGGTAAACAGTTCCCTGATAGGTATACATATAAAGTAAGTTCGAATCTGAGTATTCTTGGTAAACCTTAAGATGTAAGGTACTTCTTTAGATTGTTACTCCCTATGTTTTTTTTGGAATATAAATGACTGACTAAATAACTAGTAAGACAAAGAGATGTTTAGTCCAATGTACTTTTGGACAAAGGGATATTACACTTCTGTTTTTATAAGGGGAGTAGCAGTCTACAGAAGAACATTCTTTACTCCTTCTTTGGATTGTTACTCCCCTCTGCTTTTTTTTTTTTTTAAGGGGAGTAACCAATCTAAAGAAGTGCCGGATGTAATTCTGTATGTATTTAATGCCTAGGTCTTAAGTTAATTAACTCTTCATAAGCTCATAAGCCTTGTTTACATTGGTAGAGGGAGTGCAGAGTACACTAGCTTACTTTTTAGCTCAAGAATGCTACGGTAGAGCTCATTAGCATGCTATAAGTATCTAAAATTACTCACATGGGTTAAGGAAAGTTGTCTAGGTAGTATTAAGAATGTCACAGCGAGACTTTTTAGTTATAAAAATTCCACAATGAATGCAGATTATTGTAATAGTGCCGTTAAAATGTTAATCAAAATATGCAGATAGGCTGTTAGAGACAATAGAAGAAGCTCTAAGAAGGACTAAGGAAAAAGGGTTGTAACCAGTCCAAGTTGTAGATCAAGGTAACAAAAATAAACTTTAAATATTTATCTACATTTTGGTCTTCTACGGTTCTTGATCTTCATTTTCTACTTTTCAATCAAACTAGTTTGTTTTTCTTTTTCCTACCTTATAACACAGGGAAACAGCCACTTTACTCATCAACTTATCTCCTTGGCGTCTGTTATGTTGTTCATTCAGTTTATTTTTGTTCTCTAAAAAATAATGGTGATTTTCAATTGCCACTAAATTTGATGATAAGGAGCTGAAATAAGTGCATATTGCTCTTAAAGTGATGTTAAAAATGCAGTAAGTTTGAAGTTATATATTTAGATGATATCTTTTCTGACCAATTTCATAATTATTTTAATATATAATAAAAATTACTAAGTAATTTGTTTTTTTTTATGTTTAGCCGGAGACAAGCCTGTATATCAATGTGAATTATGTCCGGCGACATGCGGTAGAAAGACTGATTTAAGGATACACGTTCAAAAATTACACACTTCGGATAAACCACTAAAGTGTCGGAGATGCGGTAAACAGTTCCCTGATAGGTATACATATAAAGTAAGTTCGAATCTGAGTATTCTTGGTAAACCTTAAGATGTAAGGTACTTCTTTAGATTGTTACTCCCTATGTTTTTTTTGGAATATAAATGACTGACTAAATAACTAGTAAGACAAAGAGATGTTTAGTCCAATGTACTTTTGGACAAAGGGATATTACACTTCTGTTTTTATAAGGGGAGTAGCAGTCTACAGAAGAACATTCTTTACTCCTTCTTTGGATTGTTACTCCCCTCTGCTTTTTTTTTTTTTTAAGGGGAGTAACCAATCTAAAGAAGTGCCGGATGTAATTCTGTATGTATTTAATGCCTAGGTCTTAAGTTAATTAACTCTTCATAAGCTCATAAGCCTTGTTTACATTGGTAGAGGGAAGTGCAGAGTACACTAGCTTACTTTTTAGCTCAAGAATGCTACGGTAGAGCTCATTAGCATGCTATAAGTATCTAAAATTACTCACATGGGTTAAGGAAAGTTGTCTAGGTAGTATTAAGAATGTCACAGCGAGACTTTTTAGTTATAAAAATTCCACAATGAATGCAGATTATTGTAATAGTGCCGTTAAAATGTTAATCAAAATATGCAGATAGGCTGTTAGAGACAATAGAAGAAGCTCTAAGAAGGACTAAGGAAAAAGGGTTGTAACCAGTCCAAGTTGTAGATCAAGGTAACAAAAATAAACTTTAAATATTTATCTACATTTTGGTCTTCTACGGTTCTTGATCTTCATTTTCTACTTTTCAATCAAACTAGTTTGTTTTTCTTTTTCCTACCTTATAACACAGGGAAACAGCCACTTTACTCATCAACTGATGTTTTGTGTGATTACCTTGATCTTGGTGTCTTAAGTGCAAATGTAATCAATCGTAGGCTTTTAATTGTCCTTGGCTGCAAAAGTTCAGATAAATTTTACGTATAATCTTTTAAAGTAGGCAAGTGGATACATGTTCCTCTTGGATACTAGTTACTTTCTTTTATTGTACCTTTAGCAAAAGCTCTGATGAATTTAAAATTAATGTTTTGAACCTGACGAGAATTAATTCTTTAGAACTAAGTTGCCATTTGCTGTATAAATTTCCTGATTTCAGTGAAAATTCTGATTACCCGTTTTGGATTAACTATGGTCTCTTTAAATTATTACAGATACACTTTAATTTTTAATTATCTAATTGTATTTATTTTGTTCTAGGTTCATAATAAGTCACATGAAGGTGAGAAATGTTGGAAGTGTGATCTTTGCCCGTACGCCTCGGTTTCGCAGCGCCACCTAGAATCCCACATGCTTATTCACACGGACCAAAAACCTTATCAGTGTGAACAGTGTGATCAGGTAACTGTTGGTGACGTAGGCACTTCCCACAGGGATCATGCTCATGTACAAGGGCCCTCTAGTAATAAGGTCTAAAACATCAACATATCTAGGTTTCAATATAGAGACATAAGATAACGAAATTGTATAGTCCACCGCCTTATTTAGGTGTGTGGCCAAGGGGTTACAATCCTCAGCTCTATCCAAGACTCAGTCTTCACAACTTAATTAGTCGAATCAATTAAGACTGAGGTGCTTTAAAAATAATTAAGCAACTGTCTCTCCACAAAAAGCTTTATTAAGGCAACCTGAAGCAAACATTAGCCAGATAAATAATTAATAGTTGAAATATTTATTTAAGTGTAGATTAGTAGAATTAATTTAATATTCTTAAAGTTAAGTTGGAACAACTTTCAGAGATGAAATACTTAACACATTCACTATGTAGCGTTACATTGGTGCATATTGTACTTGTTTTGGTGGCTAAAGGTGTAGGGTGTAGTTGTGAGACTTCTAGCACCCCCTAGACTCCCTCTTAGAGTAAACTCCTCTTTTGTTAAGACTTCTCTTAACATTTCTCTCTTTTAAACTGTGTAAGTAAAATTTTGAATTTGAAAGTGAATGTGTTAATACAAGTAAAGCTATTGCTCAGGAAAATATAGCATTTTCATGCCAAATTTTGTAAATTATTTCTTATAGTTATCAATTTTATCAATGTAAAATCAAGTACCAACAATATGTGCTTATGAGATTAGTGTATAAATGTGAAGTACACATTTATTAGTAAGAGTAAAATGGACCAAAATCAGTGCTTAGTAAAAGAAAATATTTGTCCATTTATGAAACTTTGTTTTGACAGTGGATTTAAACATCTGAAGTGTTGAATTGTCCATTTTTAGGGTTTTGTAGATACTTCTCAAAACCCTTATGCCGAGGGTGATGTGTCCGTCTGTCCGTCGCTCTTTGGCTCATAGCGCCCGAACCATTTAAGCTAAAATGCTGAAATTAATAACACTGGCGTAACTTCCGGGCCCAAACACAGGACATATACACAAAAGTTAAAAATTTAATATGCGCATGCGCAATTCGAAAAAATGCGGTAGAGTCAAAAATTTAGATTTTTTTTAATTTTCGAGTGGGGTATCAAATGAAAGCTGCTGAATAGCAGATTACAAATATATAAATAAATTTTTAAATTTCGTTTTTCTTATTGCTCAAATAAATCCAAATTCACCCAAAATTGCCCCCCCTCAACTACCATATAACGGCTGGTCATAAAATTTCAAAATAATTCATACTAATACCCTATTATGGGGTGATGCAAATTCCGGGAGTGCATCAAAAATTTTAAAAATTGCCAATTTTAGGTGCGAAAATTTAAAATTTGCCCAAAATTTTATTTTTTTTAAATTTTGAGTTGGGTATCAAATGAAAGCTCCTGAATAGTAGGTAACAAATATATATTTGCTTTTTTAAATTTTGCGTTCCTTATTGGTTTATTACTGATAAAAAACATTGTGACCCCCCGGGGGATCGAACCCGGGACTTTTAGATTGAAGACAAGAAATCATAATTTACATAATGGGTATGCTTACTCATCTACAAAACCCTAAAAAGTACTTGGACTAAGTACTTCCCTGTGATTTTTTATATTAAAGTTTAACTACTTTTTTTTAATTACTAACAGATAAAACCAACTCTCTAACTTATTTTCACTATGAGTAAGTCCAACTAAATCTCGAAAGAACCAATTTTGTTAAGTAAGATCGGTAAATAGGTTGAGAACATTAGAGTAGGTATCTAAGCCAGTTTTCTTACTGAAAAATACATGGTGTTAGAAGACATTTCTCTCGAATAAACTGATTCATTGCATTAATATTGTAAACTAATATTGTTTTCTCACCAAAGAGACACAAACTTATGCCTACCCTGTGGGAAAGGTCTTGTCTCTAGTCGCCTCCCTTTTTATTGTGAAAGCTACTTAAATAAAGTATGCTCCAATACTAATAACAAAATTCTTAACCTCTGAGCTACAGCGTAGGAATCTGGTCAATTTTTATGTATTTTTCTTTCTCAGTAATAATTTAAATTTAGTTAGTAATTGTTGTAATTAACTTTCTTCTGTTTATCCATCTGTTGCATGTGTGTGCTGGTTGAATTTGTTTTGGCATTTGTTAGGGCCCTGTACTTTTGTTTCTATTTGGTTCTGTTTATGACACATTTTGTAAAATAAAAGTATGGGATAGAGTGGATTACCTTCATGAATCGATGATTTCAAGCTTTCTGTTAACATACTATTGTCTATTTTGTCCAATTTTGTTTATGATTTGGTGGGAGAGAAAAGAAAATAAGGGGGAACCGGTAGATGTGGAAAATAATTATGAAGAGTGTTGGTGATGCTGCCCTGAAACTTTGGTCGTATATTAATATGTCTGGTGATGGTTGGAATCCCATGGAGTTAACACATGTTTCACACTGATGAATGTAACGATGTATTTATTATAACGAATTCTTACACCTGTCTGAAGAGGAGGTCTAGGAATAGGTAATAATAATAATCTGGAGCACAACAGCATGTGGAGTCCTGGGTCTGCTGAGGGCTTACCCAACTATATGCATAATGGATGTCAGGGTTAGTGTGTCGATCCATTATCAATATAAACCATATCATTGATAATCTGCAATCTAGGTATAGATAGCACTACCTACATTATCATCAACCCATTTCCACCCCGTCACCTTATACTTTTTCAGTACCTTATGGACTCTTTCCAATGGACTTTCTGTATACCTATAAGTTTTCTAAAGACATCATAGCGGTGTTTACGTTTTTTTAATTTAATCAGTTTCAGCAGGAACTGATGATATCATTTGTTGCTCAAAGGTGGTTTTTACCATAATATTAAAATATCTGTGGTGAGACACTTTCTTACTTGTTACCTCAGTCTTGAATGATTCCATTGTTTAATTTTTGAAGATGCGCCGGAGCGCTAAATATAGTTATTTTGGTTAATGTGTTATAATATAGATTTATCACTAATATAAATAATTTCAGTTTTTTGTTAAATTTTTGTTTGTAGGCATTTAGACAAAAGCAGCTTCTTCGAAGACACCAGAATCTTTACCACAATCCTAACTACATTCCTCCAGTTCCTAAGGAGAAGACTCACGAATGCCCCGAGTGCCAGAGAGCCTTTAGACATAAAGGTAATCTGATCAGACACATGTCTGCTCACGACCCAGAGTCATCTGCCCAGGAGAAAGCCCTTGCACTTAAGATAGGACGACAGAAAAAGGTAAGAACTTAAAGTTTTATTTTTATTGAAGTCTTTTATAGGGCTTCTTACATTCAAAAGAATATGCAACGTTTCTGTCTGTCTGTCAGCACAAGTGTGAATTTAGTAAAAGTTGAGTTTATTTTCCTTTTATTAATCCTAAATTCAATCAGAATTGTTAAATATGATAATTTACTCTAGATCCCTATGTTAATGTTTCCAGTTGTGCACTGTTACACAGGGGACAATTTTGTTATACCTAATTTTGTACTGGTTGTTAATTATAATTTTAATAATATTGTGTTAATGAGATGGACGGATTTGAGCAAGGATTCATTGAAAGTGGTAGGGAAGGAGTGGTTCTGTTTTTAAGTTGTTTGAGTTAGTGTAATGTGAGCTGATTGTGTAAATATAATTGTACAAGAATTGATAATTGATTGTCAGGTGGCTAATGTCGGATGTGGTTTTATTTCCCTCTCAGGTGCAGATAATAGATGGTCAGCAGGTGGAAGTGATCCCTGGTGGTAGTGATGGCAGTGGTAACGAGATGGACAGACTGGATGATACTGATGTGGAGGGTTCCGTCATGGCTGTTGAGGGCTCTGATGGACAGCAGTATGTAGTCCTAGAAGTCATACAACTCCAGGTAACATCTTAATAAAGATCTATAACTAGATTTGTGGTTTTTAGTATAAAATTTTGTTTTGTGGAACAAAAAACTTTTTGTTTTATAGTTTACTAGTCATTTTAATTTAAGAATGAAAGGATTAAGTCAGATAAAAATTGATTCTTCCACTGAAAATTAAACCACTAACCTCTAGTTTTAGCTCCTAGAGCTCTCAGCTGCAGTGGAGTTATTGCTTTTTATCCGTCAAATAAATGTTTTTATCCCAGTTTTAGTAGCAATATTCTCTTAAAATTTTGTGGGTTGAATGTCTGCTTACTTGCTTAAAGTCTCTGACTAACCTTATGTATTCAATTTCATAGGAATTCATTGCTCTAGTATTAATATTTTCATATATAGTTTTTTGTAGGTGGATCCTTTTTCAGGTAAAACTAATGATTTACATTGGTTTCTCTCTAGGCAACGTGTATTTGTCCGTTTATGAAAAGATGAAACCTTATGTAAATGAAATGTAAATTGATGAATGAACACATAACAGTTAACCAGGCTTGAGAATGACGAAACCAATGTAATAATTATTTTTACCCGAAAAAGGATCCACCTATAAAATATATACATATAAAAGGGTACAAATATGATAGATTAATATTTTCTTGATTGTTGTTCCCTTCCGTGATTATTAGTTTCAATTAGAAATTACCACGCTAGAGGAAATAAAAACAAAGGAGTCAATTAATAATATTATTTGTTTGTCTGCTTTTTTTTTGGTTTCTCTCTCTCTCTTTCTTTTACTTTGAGCTGCTTGATTCATCTACTCAATTAGATCATCCGCATCTCACTTCTCTAAGATTGAACTCCAGATTTGTTGGTGTTTAGACCTAGGTTTCAGGTGGCGGAATTGGGAGTATGCCAACCAGTCTGTTATGCTAGTCCTCAATTAGAGTTTTCAACTGCTCTATTTAAAGGAGTTTAAACTAAATTTTATATTAAGTTGGAAGAAGGTCCATATTTGTGGTATCACCAAGAATGGTGTATTTTTAAATCCTTTATATTAATTTCACTTTTGTGCCTGGGTGGGTGCCTGGGGGACTGGGTGCTTGGGTGCCTGGCATCAACATTTTTGGAGGGCTAGTTAACCCTCTTCTACTTATCCGATAAAGGATTTATAATAAAAACTTGGTTTTTATGGGCTGGTATTATTATTTCTCTCTCTCTCTCTCTCTAGTCTTTATATTAAATAATTTATCTTAATTCATAATATTACTTAGTATTTTTTTATCAATAATAATTAATGGTAGGTTCAAAAATGTATTAATTTGTTTTGCCTATTGAAATTTAATTAAATAATTCTTAATATTTCAGGATGGGGAAGGTGAGGAGTCTGTGACAGTGATCCCTGGCGACCAATCTATAGAACAAGCAGTTGCAGTCCTTAATGCCGGTCGACAATCCCTCCTATCCCCTGTTAAAAATCAACAAATCACAGGTAATTTTTTAATATATTTTACTTTTTCAGTATGAATTGACAGTGTATGATTATAGGACAGATGGATACCCTACTACTTTACTAAATCACATATTTATGTAGATGAGCGATGGAGAAATATGTCACTAATAAT
>KZ651819.1:268757-294927 GCA_001010745.2 Gerris buenoi
TTTTTTTTTTTTTTTATTCTTCGAATTCTAATTTTTTTTTAGACGTAAAAAAATATAAATAATTGAATTTGTTTGGTATTAATATGATGTATGTAATTTAAAAATTAGAATTAATCAACAAAAAATTCTACTTAAAAAAAACGTATGTTACAAAAAAGCAGGAAATATAAAGGTGAAAACTTGGAATAATAAAAAAAAAAAAAATGTTTTTGTGGTCGTTGTTTTTAACTAATAGAATCTTTATTTCCGGTCCTTTCCTTCACTTTTTCTAAGAAACGTACATTTTTATTGACACTCTCCCAGTTTCCTAGCACACTGTTCATTTTTATAGGTTTCTCAGAAGTTTTTTTGTTTAGTTTTAAACCTAAGGTGACAAAGGGGAAGAAGGTAGGGGGAAAGCTGATTTATAGAAGTAAAATGATTTTATTGAGTAGTCAGCGTTTAGCTTTAATGACCCTTGTGATTTTCTTTTTTTTTGGGAGGAATTATTAATAATGAAAAAAAAAAAAAAATATGTAGATGAAGAAAACTGTATAATGCTTTTTCTTTTTAAATATTTGCTTTTACACATTTCTTTGATAGTAATTATTTAATATTATTTGATGTAATTTTTATTACCCTGCACTTAGCAACTTCAATTGCCCTATATTGTTCTGAAAATGTCTAATTATATACGTATAATAATATACGTAGCACAGTAGGTATGCAATGTATTCCAAGATAGAGTATTTACGAGAAAAAAAAATGCTTTTACTCAAAATCGAAAATCCTTTCGAAAGAAAGTATATCCCAATAAAAACACCTGCTTAAATATCTAAAAATTATGATTTTTTTTTTTAAAGTAAAGTGGCATCGAAAAATATAATTAAGAAAAGTCGTTCAGATATGCAAAAAAGTTTTAAAATATTAAATATCGTTTGATTTTTTTTTTGAAAATGAGATAATACAATTTTTTTTTAATTTAAAATGCCAATCTGTTGTTTTTAATATGTCCATCCGTGTGAAGCTTGATTTACTGGGTGAATTTTGATGAAAATATAACTTAATTTTTCAGAGGAATCATACCCCGAGACGCAATCGATAAATAATTCCTTATATAATATCTTTATAATAATAATAATCCCCCTCCCCCCTTAATAAAATGAAAAAAATAAATTATTCTCCAAAACGGTACTGATGTTTTTGATTAAGAACATTTATTTAGTGGTCCATTAAAATAGGGCTTTAAGCAAAATGTGAGTTTTTCCTGGGAGAAAGCTATAGTTCCCCTTATAAATTAAATTAATAATATGTATTTATTTATTTAATAACGATAAAAACAATAAAAAAAAAAAATTGTTTCTTAATAAAAAGCTAATTGTCTCGGATTTTTTTTTTTTTTTTTTTTTTCTNTTGACACTCTCCCAGTTTCCTAGCACACTGTTCATTTTTATAGGTTTCTCAGAAGTTTTTTTGTTTAGTTTTAAACCTAAGGTGACAAAGGGGGAGAAGGTAGGGGGAAAGCTGATTTACTAAAACGATTTTATAGAGCAGTCAGTCTTTCGTGGTTTTTCAAACGGTCATGTGTATTTCTCTTTTTAGACAAATTCATTTGGCTACAATGTAGTTGTTTTTATTTATTTACTGTTTTTAGTTTTTCTTAGTAGCTTTACAAATAGCCAGTTTGTTGTGCGTTATCGCTCCGTATAAATCTATTAATGCATTTTTAACTTATTGATATTTCATAAATGATTTATAAATGTGAATAATAATTATGTTATATTACCATAATTATATTTGTTATTTAAATTGATTACAATTCCACTAAATAATAAATATGTTTTAAATTAATGTGTTCTTATCTTAGTGTTTAATAATAATACATGTGTATTATCTTGATTAACTTTAACTTAATCCTAAAGGTAAATATTCATCAACAGTCGGACGATGTTACAGCATAGTTTAGTCTGAACAGAAAAGGTAAAATATCATATTTCTCATTATATTTAATTATTATAATTGTTGCTCTAATCCAAATACCCTAACAAATACTGTAAAAGATAGGATAATATTTTAATGTGAAATAGAATGAGTTGTTTGCAACAAAATCAGTTTTGAAAATGAGTCCAATAATAAATTAATTAAACTAGATTGAGATAATTAAAATAAATTAGTTTATCACTTACTTATCAAGAGATTGATTTATCACTAGACACTAAGTGATAAATCAATAATAAGTCTTATTATTGAAGAGAACGTAAGCGAACTTCTTAAATTCAACAAACTATGTATCAGAACTCTGTGTTGTCGGAAACATGTAACGATAACTTGAGTTAAAGCGTTTAAAGAGTCGTAAAGCGGACCTAAATGTTTAAAATCGATAGAACAACGTTTTCTCCAATATCTTACGTTACGTTTTACGTTTATCTAAGAAGGTGAGCTATGTCCCAAGTACCCTACCCCATGCTACCCTCTTTCACCTAATCTTCAACTATGACATTCATCATAAATAATAAATTCCTTAATATTCAGTATTTATTGCAATTATAAGCTCGCTTCAATGATAGAGCCACGCGATGCCTAGTTACAATTGATTTACTTAAATAAAAATTATTGTAAATATTAAAAATACATAGTTAATATAGTTTCAATACGATATAATACCAATAATAAAAATTTTACTTTTACTTGCTAGAGCAACACTGGTAACACTGTTTTTAGTAACCCTCCCTCCTTCACCAGTTATCATATTACTTTTATCAGACATAGTTGATTTTTACTACGTTTACAAGATAAGGCAACCTCCTCCAATGTGTACAGCACTTGGTAATTATACGAAAGTAGTTAACCAATTATACAATAACGTTGCGGGGTGAAGACCAGGGGCCCTTTGCCGGAGCTGTGAATTTAACCCTGGAACTTAGGAATTAGCTAACGTGATAGCAATGAGATACCGGTAACCCTTACTTAATTACCAATAAGTAATAGTTATACTCACAAATAGATATAGTTGATAGTAGAAAAATGGCGAAGGCGGCGTAGCCTCTGAGAAGAAAGACTGACACCAGAGCACCAGTACATGATATTACCAAGCCAACCATGGCGATACATAGCCAAGGTACTAACAGCTGACGTACTCGCTGTAAAATAAACAACGTACACTTGTTAAATAGATAAACTAATCAAACAATAACTTACATAAATAAATATGTCTATTCTATTCGTCAAAGACAAGTTCTTCACATAGTTATTTCCTTGGTGTAAAATTTTTTCTTTGGTTTTAAATCAAGTTTATGGTTTAATTTTCATAGTTAAGTTTGTTTTATGACAATTTAATAAATAAATTGAAGGATGTAAAGAAAAATATAATAAGCTGAACCCACCCTTACGATAGATTGAAAGAACGTAACGAAGTTACGTTCTTTAAAACTTTTTATTGAAGGTATATTAGAAGGCATTTTAAAACTTCTATTGTTTTTATTTAACAGAATCATTTATATCAACTTATTTATTATTATTTACATGATTTAATAACTTCTTATCTTTTAATATTTAACTTATTAATACTACTCATTCCATTTTAATTAGATTTATACAGCAAAATATGTTGTTGGCTCAAAAATAGTTCCATATTAATTTCACTTTTCTGCGCACACTCCTTCCCATAAACTTTTTTGAAGTGAAACTTCTTTGGCGGCGGTAGAGTGAATTTTTTCTTAAGGGGACCTCATGTAACGAAGTTTACGATTCGAGACTCGTCCATGATTCCAACATTTTTACAGATCAATTGTAATGAAATTTATGTGTCGGAAGAAATGAAACGGAAGTTGTGTTCCGAGACTAATCCTGGTGAAAGATTTATCTGTAAAAAATCTTTCACTCAGGAGAGATGCGAACCATTGACCTCCGGTATATGAGTCAAACGCGCTATCCACTGCTCCAATTATATTACCGATTAGAGGATACACAAAATTGGTATATAACCGTAATATTAGATGTAGTATAATTAGATTATTGTTTGGGTTTATGGCAAAGGGCTTAATTGTATACTTACAAGAAAAAAATAAAAACTAATTAAATTAATTTAAATGAGTTATTATATCTATTTAAAGACCTCAAATCAAAACAAATATTTATTTTTATTGAAATAAAATGTGGTTGCCTTATAGTAATTTTTGTTGGAATAAATGTGGTTGCCTTATCGCAGCAATAACAAATCATTTCGAGGGGGGCCGCGAAAGGTATTTAGGTACTATATACATTATATTTGGAGATTTTAAGGGGGCCGTGGTTACCAAAAGGTTAAGAACCACTGGTATAAATGATAATATGGTATAAATGTTATATACACATATATAAACATTCTTTATTTTTTTTCAATTAAATTTCCCACAACCATTTTTGTCAATTTTGAAATAATAAATTCGTCAAAAAATGAAAGAGAGCAATGCATTCTAGAACTCAAGTTTCACTACTAATGCGTGAGAGCCTCACTCACATTTTTCTTTTACTAATATTTATATTTTTAATACTACGCATACTACAGCCTTCACCCCGAGGCTCATGCTTGGACTCAGTGGAAATTTTGTCGACACCATAATAAACTCACGAATATGGTAATCCTACTTTTCAGGAGAGCTAAGGCTCACAATATATAATATGTGCGTACACGCATATGACACTCTCGTAAACTAACGAATAACATATGTAGTCGAATAACATATCGTTTGTTTGGAAGGAAAGCAAGGTTTGGTGACTCAAACAGTAATTATATAATTATATACATCGAATATGTGATATCGTTTGTAGTATTTACTTAAAACCAATATTTTGGCAACAATCTATCGAATATATTAAGACGATATGCGTTAATTTTTACTACGTTTTTATTAACTTGGTTTCTTGTTTGTTTGTTTGTTTGTCCAGTACAAATCTTGCAATCGAATTTTAACTAACATCCCGAGTAGCTAGACATTTGAAACTTTCAGAACAGCTCAGAACACGATGACAATGCATTATTTTAATAATTTTAGTCATTTTTCAGCAGAATTTAAATCGTTTTCAGCAAATTTGCTGAATTAAAAGTTAGTTCGGAAAATATCCGCAAGTTATTTTATTTGTTTTGTCATATCCCATAATATTTACAATTTTCATTTTGACAGGTTTTAAATTTATGATTTTTATAAATAAGCTTAGAATAATACTATAGAAGGAGGACCACTGATAACATTGAAGCCAACTTTGGTTGTGTCCCTTTAGTCTGCGTTCTAAAAATCCATTTTTGTCATTTGTGACGTCATAACTCTAAAATTATTTGTCTTCGGTTTTTTAATTTAATTTTTTATTAAATTATAATTATTGATATTCAGTTTAGTTTATTGTATTATTTTTTTTTTGTGTTTTATCTTACTTTAGCTTGAAATATGCTAAAAATAATGTTTATTTTATCATGACGGGCGAGTTGAAAAAAATGACGTCAGAGTGATACGTAAACAATAACCAATGGCAGGGTTTGTTTTCTTGATGTTTGTGAGGGGGCTTTGAATAGTTACTAAAGCATGGCCAACCTTCTGCAGTTTAAATTTAAAAAAAATGAGTGTTGTTATGTTGGTGCCCTGGTCTAAGGGACACAACCACTCGGCAAAAGTTGGCTTCAGTCTCTTATCAGTAATTGCTTAGGGTTCTGATTCTATGCTCCTTCTATATATAGTATTATTCTAAGTAAATAAGAGATAAACATTAATGACAGCAAAACAGGAAATATATCGATTATATTATTTCAAATATATCGATGACACGGTTTAAGAAAATTTATAAACGAAGTATATAAAAAGTTCTTTTTATCTTGCAATTATGTAAGATAAATATAACATTGAAAATATTAGTATCCAAAACAAATTCCAAACGATGTGACGGTACAAATGTCAGAACAAAGCTTTAGTGAGTCAATAGCTGGCGGCGCGCGAATGATAAAGGTTGCTCTGAGCTAACCTTATCATTCTAGATGTATAATCAAATTATTTAGTATGATTAAATAGAAAGACTCGACATAAGCTGGTAATTAAAAGAAGAGTTTAAATGAAGATAGTTGAAATACAAGTGGTTTTAATCATGTTGAGTTTAGACCTCACGTAGCTTAACTCAGTTACGTGATGTCCCCATGGCTTTCCTAGTTAGAAACTATTCACCTACAGCGAGCACGTCCACGTCCAACCTGTTCTAACTTCAACAATTGTACTGACTTAATTTACCAGAATTTAACAACTAAGCTTGTTTCACTTCTGCTGAATAAAATTCGAAAATGTTAACTTAATGCAGTTGATTTTCAGACTAAAATAAATTTTTGAATATATGTAATATAAACTTTGTTGGTTTAGTTTATATTTATTAAATAAGTTTATTTCTCATAATATCCAATTATACCTTTAGTTTGGTATGTGATACCTTTCACATGTACACAATGCAACAAAACATTATCTGTAACATTTATAGCATGTAAATTTATGTGTTATTTAAAAAATGCAACAAGTTAAAATTTTTTGTCTCTTGTCTGCGTGCCGTTCAACATGTTGTGAACCAACATAATATCTTAAAAACTACTTATCCGATCAGGATGAAATTTAGAAAGTAGATATGTTATAATTAGTCCCTTGATCCCACATAAATTTCGGCCTTCTGCTGTTGCAACAAAAATTGGCTATTTTTAATTTAATTTGGGTCTTAAATTAAAGGGAACATCCAACCCTGATTTGTGTTTGAGGAGATGCAATCTTAGGTGGAAATAGACTTAAAACCTTAGCTGCTAAACAAACAACTCGAATTCAAATACAACAAGCTTCGGACTATGTAAACTCGGCAACAATAAAACAGACTATTGGAAACAAGATGAAACCTAGAACACTGCACTATGTAAACTTTGGATGGACAGACTAAAATTACACAGATCGAAACTTCTTGACAAAGATTTACACAGCTTTCTAGGTAATTGTCAAACCTACAGACTTTATCTTTCCCTCTTGAATAAATTATGAATTAGGTCAAACTAACTTGAAGGTAATTCCTTCTTCAGTTAACTACCTATTACAATCTCTTTGATGACTCAGATGACCTCAAAAACGTTTTCTCTATGTATGCTATGCAATTTAAGATAGTGAAAATAACGCCTTTAATATACTTAACACGACACAAAAGAGATCGGACTAAAAATTAAACCAGAGAATTTAGCATCCCAAAGGGAACACAAAAATAAATTGGCCATGTATACACACAAAGGAAAATTTAACAAATAGGAAACGTTCGTTATCCACCATAATCGGCCATTAAAAGTTTGTTTAAGCTATAACTTTTGAACATTTTGTGTTGAATTTTGTGTTGAACATTTGTTTTTTTATTAAGCTATAAAAAAACGCATTTTGTGAATTTTTATTATCCAATCGTAATGGAACAAATCTAAGAATCTAGCTGAATTCGTTCCTATGATATTCAAATTTTAAGATTTTTGGGGAGGGGGAAGCATTTTTTAAAGCTCAAGTATATTTTTATTTTTGGAACTTTCGGATATCAGGTGCGTCACAGACAGACAGACAGATAAGCGCAGGGTCCTCGATTTGCCAACGGACCCTAATTATAGAGAAGGAAGAACATACACTCCATCAACGGGGTACGAACCAAAGACCTTGGGATTGCCGATCCAACACTCTAAATATTGAATTCTTTGAATTCCCAGCGCCGAATGAATTTTCCACTGTTCTTTCACGTTTATAATTCTAAATAAAACTGTTTATAATTCTAAATAAGTTCTAGTGCAAGTTTAATTGCACGATCTGTGTGATAATCTAAAAACCTCGTTGGATAAAAGAAGCAGAGAAAATGGAAGCTCAATCATTCTGTGTTAGTCCTATAGGTACTTGAGGTAAGAAACGATCCGCTAGATCAAAACGCTGTAAGAACGGAGAACATTGCATCATATCGGTTTAAATCGGTTCCACCAAAAATACGTGATCGAAACGGGGGATCGAATTCAAAACGCTCGTATGAACAGGTCGTGGAGGGGATCGAGATATCAGGTTATTTAACTCATTTCCACTTTTTAAGTTCTTTGTTTTCGTGAGCTTCCGTATCTTTTTTTTTTAAACTGCAAACTTTTTAAACAAAGTTAACACTATAAAGAACCTGTACAAACTTTTAATAACTTGTAAATAAAATGTAAAGGACATATTAGGTAACAAGAAAGAAGGTTTTACTCGTGACGTCAACGTTATGAAATATCAAAAAATAATATTTCGATCACCTGTATTTTTTGTTGTGTGAACGCGAATCGTTTTGAAAACGAATTGGATCCGAAACGTAGTAAGTCTATGGCAAAATAATTGAATATGTCCGACCACTAGGATGTACTCCGAGTGGTCGCCCAATGTACTCGCGAGTTGGTTGGGCCCAATCCCAATGTACGCGAGTAGGTATTTGCACTTGACTTTGCGTTGGTCGATCTCTACTTGGCCGAGCAAGGATCCAATGAACGGTCGGACGAGAGATTATTCAAATATGGGTGATACTGAAATATTATAAAATGCGCATGATTAAGAGCAAGCAATGTGCTGCAAGTTTTCAAAAACTTTAAGAAAGCTCAAAACACTTCAAATATTTTATGTGCTCAAAATATGGAAATGTTCCATTTATTTATGATGGCAGTGTGCTTCTTTTTGATTTTTTGGTACTTCAAATTTAACGTACCTATATGTATTTTTTTAAAAGCGTTGAGTAAGTTTATATTTTTTTAGAGAGCAAATGCGTTTTTTTTATACAGTGATAATAACTCTAAAGTGCTCATTTTTAATCTTTAAGGACGCAAAATGGAAAAATCAATTGTTGAAAGGGTCTTTTCTATGCTAAGTATTTTACATTTTGGTAAAGTTGCTCTTATAATGGACTATTTTTTCTAAATTGTTGTAGTATTGATTTTTACCGCACGAGATATTGTATAAAAATTGAACAAAACTACTTTTTAAAAACTATGTGTATCAATCAAATTGAGAAAAAATAAATTGATGACGCTTCTAAAGATTTTTGTAAAACTAATGACTGATAACTTATATTTATAATTTTTATTACTAACGTAAATAAATAGTTTGTGCAAGTTTCAGCTTTCTAAGTAGTCGGGAAGTGCAGGGGTGCCCAAAGGGGGGATTCATGGCGCAAAGTGCGCCATTAAAAAAAAAATTGGGGGGGATTTTAAAAAATTTGGGGGGAATTTTTAAATCTACATATAAATACAATTTATTGTATAGTTACATTTTCGAAGTAAGTTTTAATTTACATTAATTTATGTATGCACGGTATGAAAAATTGATATTTATCTATTACTGTATTATAGTTTATAGTACAGTAAAAATGAACTACCTAAGATAATGTTTTTGTTGAGTATAATTTACTTGGAAGAAGCTTTTTTGTTGTTGTATTAGCCTTTCTTCTCCCGCCGCCTGGCCACGGTGTTTGTACCTTTTATACCACTATATTTATTTTTACCTTATAAAAAAAGTATAGCTTCTGTATTAAGTGTTTGTAAGCGAAGACAACTTTATTTTAAATTTCAGAGCAATGCACTAAAACTGAAATTAATCTGAAGGGTCGGGTTAAGATCGGAAGCAACTTTTGATGACAATCTTACATAATCTCTGATTGGTGAATTTTTATAAATGTTATTAAAACATGAATGAGAATCAGTGGCGTATCCAGGGGGCATAGGGGCACCCCACCCCCCCGACCCAAGAGAGTAAACAAAAAAAAATACCGCCTTTTTTTTTGTAATCCATATTTTTTTTTTCACTTTCACCTCAGAAATGCATAAAAACGCTGTTTTGAGAGGTCATATTTTTCAAAATTTTCCGGGGGAGGGCCCCCGGATCCCCCGCCATAAATCCCCTCCCCCATCAATTAACTGCAGTCGATGCCCATGACTTACAGTAAGATATTGTACTGCAGTAAGCATCAGCATAACATTTCCTAACATTCTAAAACAATTGTTGTTACTTGGGCGCGGAATTTTTTTTTTATTCATTAGTTGTACCTACATTTTGTTTTTTTCCTGGGGGGGGTATAGCTGGGTCTGGGGGGGAGTAGCGCCATAGGCTTTGGGGGGGATGGGCACCCCTGGGGAAGTGTGTCAAATTTAGGTTACAAGATTTGATTTGGAGACAAATAAACAAAAAAATATAAAAAGAGTGAAAGAAAATTAAAGTGTGTAGAAATATAACCGATTCTAAGTTCAGTTGAATAAAGATAGAGAGAGAGAGAGAGAGAGAAAAAAACTGTCTGCCAATTAGTTTGACACATAGCTTCCACGCATTCTTATCATATTATAGGACGAATATGAGTGTAAAATTGTGTGATTCTACTGGGAATTGAAAGTGTGGTTTTTTAGACATTCGATTTATTTTTTATCTCCAATAGGATCGAAAAATGACTTTTCAGGGCTAGTTTATAGGTTATAATGTTGTTCTTTTCATGCCCGTTCTTTAAAACGGGGGAATGATACGATAACGCGGATATAATAATTGTAAAAACGGGATTATAATCAACAATCCATGTTCGCCATTCTAATTATTTTGTAAACAGTAGAGAATGAATGGCAAATGTAGTGAATTTGTTGAAATCAGGTTGGTAACACTTCGCTTTTTAACTCCCAGCTGTATTGCGAGTCATTCTACGATGTTTTGTTTACCTTAGTTTAGCTTTCGTTTAAACGTTTCCTTTTTTATTATAAGTGATAATTAATTGTTTTAAGTCATTTAAATAATTTATATTATTTTATTTCTATACATATTAAATTGGTTTAATAAAGAAATACAAATGTTTTCTTTGTTGAATTAATCTTATATACTTAGCACTTCTCCTGGAGATAAAATTTTGTAAGTACCTCGAGAATTCGAGAATAATTTCATTATTATTCGCTTGTTATAATTATAATTTGTTAATTGGCATTAATTAATTAAGATACCTAAAACCCTCGGCTCTGCCTTAGGAATCAACTCAGTCATGCGGGAAATGATATCTTACGTTATTCCCTAGGTGCATAAATAACTACATATTATTCAACTACATATTATTCAACATTTAATGTGCGTAGAAGGTTGAAATTATTATGGGATCATCTGAGGGCTACATTTACCAACTTTCCAACATTTCTTCGAAAACATATACATGTGTACTTTTCAAGATGAAGCTGGTAATAAAACAATATTTGTACGCATACATTAGAGAAATGGGCACAGAATGTTGACATTTATGGGGCAAACTGTTAGCTAGTCCTGCCCTACCACCTTAAAATTCATTAAAATCGGATAAGTATTTTTTTTATGATATAGTGAATCGCGAAAATTTTGAACGACAATAAGGTACGAAACCAAAAAGGTCCCTTCATGTCTGATTTTTGCTTAGAAATACATATTTTAAATTGGAAAATAAAACGATAATGCTTCTGTTCCATTCAGTGAGATAAAAAGCAATAATTAGTTAAAGTAATTATGTATCTGGTTATTAATTTAGATAATTTATTATTATTATTATTATTATAATCTAATTATTAATATTATTGTTACTCATACTGTTACAGGCAGAAGTTTGATACTCTGACAAAAGTTTCGTCGCACACCAGTTATTTTGTTCTGTCTCGAATCATATCAAGCCATAAAGTGCTGCACTCTATCTTAACGAGTTCCATATTCTTCTGCTGATAATGTTCAGACGAAACCTCTCCTGTGATTTTCAAATTCAGCGTTCATCGATGAAGTGAGCAATTATTTATTTTATGTATAGTATAAGTATAAGTACTATATATTTTAGAATAGTTTATTTATTTTTAATTTGATTAAAATTATTTCTATTTTTTAAGAAGAGTTTTAATTTTTTAATAGGAAGTTGCTAAGATAAGCAAAATGATTCTAGGACTTGTTTTTTTTTTTTTTTAATTTTTTTTTTGTTTGCAAATATATAGAAAACTAAAATGTATAAGAGTACTTATAAATATTTCGCCATAATAACTTATTATGGTACAATAATAATATAATGTTACCATAAATAATTATCATGTTAACATCATAAGTTATTAAGTTATTATGGTAACATACTTGGTTATATAGGTTGTTTACCATAATAGTTCCATAGAGTAGAAGAAGGCAGAATACTAGATGTACTGTAGCCAGTCCTACCCCTAGGTACAACCAGACAACCACCACTGTAACATAACAACATACAATACTTAGACATTGATATAATTAGCAACATAGGTATATAGTTTATCATAGTGTATGTATTACTCGTTGGGTGTTGTCTTTTTCAGTCTATATTTAACCTCTAATTAAGTTAATATTTTCTAATTGCATTCTGATTCTGATGCTAGGGTCACTATTGAAAATGATAGTTTATAGTCCTGTCACTAGGAGCGAGAAATCGAAAACAAAATCGGCCCGAGACAACTACTTTCTCATAACACAACTTATGAGAAACTTTCTACTCAAACTAACTTTCTCATAGTTGGTTGTTTTGACTGAGATTTTGTGGTACCACTTCATAATTATGACTAGAGAGGTTAAATATTGTCACCACAATTTTTAATAATTAATATACGCGTTTCGACTTATAATGTCATCATCAGTATGCGTGTTAACTTAGTAAGAGTAAATACTGTACTAAGCTAACTATTTTACAAACATTTTTTTATGGTAATTTAACAATGCNAAAATAGACATTGCAATAAGCTTTATTAGCTTATTTTCTTTTGTTGCGGTGCCTGTCTATCTTGGAAATACACTAGCTACTGACGTACTGGGCAGTTGAGTAAAGTACAAATGCGAACGATTTTTGGTGAGTTTCTTCTAAATCAGTTACTAGATTACTTGCCACTCGACTAAATACTTGTCAAGTGCGAACAAGGTTTAAAACGAAGATTAACTGTAAACAAATTTTACGAAAGATCGTCGATTAAATCGGTACAGTTAATTTCTAGAGTTGTCACTTTGCGTGCATAATAGTAGTAAACTGTTCATCTTGTCATTACGCATTGTACACTTATTCACTGATTTTATTCTGTTAAGAGCTGAAAAGTTCCTCTCCTCTGAGCAGTTACTGGGTTAATTACTGAGTGAAATGAGGTTACTGGGAGAGTTAGGTAGGTACATGCAAAGGTTATGTATAAGGAATATTTAGTTTACTTTAAACAATTACCAATTTATATTTTGTGCCCTTGCAAAGTTTAGCCGTGCCCCCCCCCCCTTACCTTTTAGGTTGCGCCCCTAAACCTCTTGCGCCCCTGGGCACGTGCCCATCGTGCCCCTATAGTTAAATCGGCCCTGAACTAATCATGGTTAACTATTAATTTGCTTAGATATTAAATATTTATTGCATTAAGCTCGCTTTAATGACAAAGCCACTTGATGCCTAGTTTATGTATTTTTTAAAATGTGCGTAACAGGTGGTTGTTTACTTTTTGTTTTTGATTTTCAACAAAATCAAATTTATTTTCATCACTGTCTCGAAAACCAGANTTTGTAAAATAGTTAGCTTAGTACAGTATTTACTCTTACTAAGTTAACACGCATACTGATGATGACATTATAAGTCGAAACACGTATATTAATTATTAAAAATTGTGGTGACAATATTGTTGTGTTACATTTTATTAACCTCTCTAGTCATAATTAACTTTCTCATAACATAATCTCGGTCCCACATCCCAGAAAACATGAATATACTCGTATTGTATCTACACTGATGCGAATACGCGTACTTTTTGTTTTTGATTTTCAACAAAATCAAATTTATTTTCATCACTGTCTCGAAAACTAGATTTTCCCGGGAAAACGACTTATACCGATAGATTCGTAATTAAATGGGCTACATGTTAGACTTTTTTTTAAATAAACATCTAAATACAGTTTTTTTTTAAATAAACAGTTTTCGAGTAATAATTTTATTCCTCGCGTTTTTTTCAGAGTTTTTGAAGGTAGCACCCCCAAATTTAGAGCTAAAATTAATTTCTCAATTTGGCCTCGGGGTACGATTTTTCGAAACACGTATTCCAAATTTAGTAAAAATCGGCCCCGGTAGCTTAGCCTCCTCTCATCTGCACAGACGACAGACATACATTTTTTAAAAACTATTTTTTTGGACTCAGTGTCAGTGGACCGCAAAACTTTTAAATCAAAATATGTATCTCTAAATCGAATTTTCGTGCCATCATAATACTTTCTCTGTATATGAGAAAGTATAAATCGGTCCGAGACAATTCAGACAAACTATCTTATGTATGAGTTGATAAATACTTAGTCTAGTGTTTTACATTTATTAGTTTTCGTAGGTATATTTAATAATTATTAAACATTTCATCAAAATTTATTATAAAAATAATTTCTTTTCGGGGGAATCGAACCCGGCCTTGTCTAAACTGACCCTTCTAAACTGGTCTAAACTGGCCTTGTCTAAACTGGCCAGTAGTTTAGGCTCTACGCGTCTGCACAGACGACAAACAGACATTTTTAAAAACCACTTTTTTTGACTCAGGGGACCTCAAAATCTCAAAATAGAATTTTCGCGCATCACAATACTTTCGCTTTATACGTGAAAGTAAAAAGGAGACAACCACCTGTTAAACTATGTTAGAATAAATTAATCAAATAACTTTTTATGGGATTTAAATTAAGTATCAATATCTGTATAAGAAAGTTTTTTTAGTATTTATCGGTCCGAGCATTTCTGTCTTATCACCCAATTTACCTACCCCAAAAATTTAAAAGGCTGATGCCTGAGAGGTGGTCAAAGTAGTTGCTGGAAGATTCAGAATTTGAATCTCGTAGGAAGGCGAATTTTTCCTGTGTGTTTTCGGTGGAAATGAGTTCTTCTCTTCCCTGGCTAGCTCGGGGTCACTACTGTCTATTCTAAACTACATAATATATAAAGAGAGGTTCTCTCCAACTTTAATTTTAACAAAGCTCATACAAAAGGAAATTTGTTTATCTTCCTATTCATTATTTCTTTATTAGCTCAATTAGAATGCTTTGGAAATTGGTGCGATAACCAACTCTAACATTTTGTGTGTTTTGGTCGATGCTATTCATTCGTTCGTGTTTTTAGTGTTCGTTAAATGTAGACCTACTTTTAACGAAACAACGGCTTTAGACAGAAGTGTTTTTAATAGATTACTCGAAACAGATTCAAATGAATTTCTTTATAATAATTTGATTGCTATATTTTCTCAACAATTATTGCTTTACCAGAACAACTGCTTTGTTAATTTGTTGATTTAATTTCGTATGATCTAGTTGACAAAAGTTAAAACTGTTTCAATCCTTAAATTAAAAGCCAATCAAAATTGTATAAAGAAATTGCCAAAAACGCTGGAAAAACAAGCATTTCAACAATCATAGTACTTTTAGAAATTGGTGAATTAGTAGTACAATAAGAAGGGATTTTGATTTTATCAAATCATTTTATAAGTCAATTTTGTAAAATAAGGGATTTATTTGAGAGTATCTAAGGATAGGGAAATTAAGACTAAAAATCTACAGCCAGTGATTATATTAAGTTAGTCTTAGATTGTTGATATTGTCATAGGTTTTGCTTAACAATGAACATAAAAAGGTTGTCCTAAAGAATTTTACAATATTTTGATAAACTCGGAAGGAAAAGTTGTTATATGAAATTGTAGATAGTAAAAAAAATGCTAAAGTTAAATATTTATTGTATAAAGTTCAGGGTCGGACTGGCTACAAGGGAGTTGGAGTTTTTCTGCTTGGCCAACTTAAGGCTTGAGGGCCGGTTTGATGGAGAAACTCCCGGGCCTAAATTTCTTCTCAGTCCGACCCTGATAAAGTTGTTACTTCTTAAGGTTGTTACTCCCCTATGTGTGAATAACTTTAACTAAATAACTATATAAAAAAAGTGATGTTTCGTCCAATGTACTTTGGAACAAAGGAATATCCCTCTTCTGTTCTTATAAGAGGAGTAACAGTCTAAAGAAGAACATTGCGTACACCTTCTTTAGATTGTTACTCTCCTCTATTTTCTTTATAAGGGAGTAACAATCTAAAGAAGTGCCATAAAGTTGATAGAATAGATGATCAAATTTGCGATGAAAAAAAAAACATTTACAGATATCTCTGAGAACAAGAGGTTAAAATGTATGTTGATAAATGCTAGATTAAAAACCGAGGTAAAACAGAAATGTTAAAACTTAAAACGCTACTAGGTATCTACTTTTAAAACTTGTAGATAAAAACTCTAAGGAAACACCTAAAATAAAACTAATATTCCTTAAAATTTGAGTAATCATAATTTTAAACAACTTTTAATAGTTTTAATAGAACCATATTAAAGTGTGGAAAAAGTTAATAACTAGATTTCTTTTGTAATAATAAAAACTTTCTTAATGATGTTTCAACTTTCTAAAATGTAAAACTGTGTCTAAGAAATAAATTACATATTAGTATTATCTTGTGAATTAGTCACGTATATAGGTTTACGTTGGTTTTTTTCTTCCTTTTTTTAGATAATATTATTTTTTGATAAATTCTTTGTTTTAAGATTGTTAAAGAAATGAGAACATGAAGTAGAAAAGTATTTCATTTTACCTTGCGAGTTTGTTTTTAAATCGATTAGAAAGTTAAACAGCAGTTTAATTTTTAGTGAATTAATGTGAAAACTTAGTTCCCGAAGTGAAATTCTATTTAAGCTTCCATATTAGAGTCCATCACAGTAGAGAAGAGTTGTTTTCCTCAGAGCCTTAGTTACAGTTTTTCCAAGAGTTTAATGGTTTTATCGTGTGTTTAGTAAAGTCAAAGTGAGTTCTGTTGGAAATTAGTTCCAAATTTTCCAGATGTACCTGTAAGAAGTCAAAAGTTGTGTAAACTTTTTCCCTCTACTAAATCCTAAACATTACCTGAGCTACGGCCCTTTAAATCTTTATACGGCTTTAAGCGAATTTTCGAAGAAAATTAAGCTGTTGCAATGGCTTCAAAATTTTTGTAATGCGAATTTTTGAAAAATTTTTCCATGGAAATCCGTTTTAGACCATTCTGAATCGATTCCTAAAATTTAACACTTTTTTTTATGTATGTATGTATATATGTATGTATGTATAATATGTATGTATGTATATATGTGTCACTCCAGACGATATCTCACACAAGGATGCACTTACAAAATCCAAATAAATTTTAAAATGTCAATAATATCAAAAGAAAGGATGAGTTCGTTAGCCAGAATTTTGGACTTTATTTAGGGTTAAAATTTTGACCATTTAGGGTCAAAAAAAGCATAAAAACGTGTTTTTTTTTTCATTTTACCCCCTCTACAATTACTGTACTCTTAAAGAGCTTTCCAAAAGCATGCATCTTTAAGGGTACCCCGTACCTATGTGTACCCAAACATTTTTTTTCACCCATCCAAATTCTAAACAAAAAATTTCCTATATTATCATAATACGCATATTTCACCCATCCAAAAATTTTCTATATTATCCTAATATACATATTTTTTTGAAAATTCGCTCTATAAGTCATGGTGCATGATTGGACTTTTACATCTTTTTTCTAATATTCTATAGGCCCTTTTAAAACTTATTAAAGATTTCACTAACTTTTAGTAGCCTCTAGTAACTTTCTAAATGGGATGCGGTCTTAAGAAGAAACCCTGTTTGGACGCAATCCTAAATAGGAAGTCCTTAAAATGGCAATGGGATTGTTACCATTTCCTGTACAGGATCTCAGTGTCAGGTAAATCCTTCGATCCTTGATTTTTCCTCCCTCTTTATAACCTTCTCCTATTTCTCAGGGTCTTCTTTTTCATATTATACGTTTTTATTTGTTGAGAGTCAAGAGAAAGGTAGATAGAGGAAATGAGACGAGAAATGTGAAATTTTCCAAGTGTACAAAAAGCGCCATTATCTAGGATAGATAAGGGTAAAGGCAATATAGGCTGGAGCTTGCCAGAAGCTGTAGAGGATTCTTCTCCACAACAATAGAAGCAATGCCCTCAGGGAAAGGATGTCTTACACCAGATGATCCCTACTAGAAACTTAATACCCTTTTCAGAGTAAAAGAAACGACATTTTGTTCTGGATTAGTAACACTTTTAAGGATCTACTGATACCATTACTTTTATCTTTAGCTCGTGCTTTACGTGTCATTAGATTTACTTTCTTTTCGAATTAACTCTGACATAATAAGAAAGAGATTAGAATTGACATAAAGGAGTATCGGCTTGGGGATTCTTAATAGATTTAAGAGTGTCAGGTATCTCTGAAATTTCGTTCTTTTATAAATAAAGATTATAGGATAAAATGGAAGCTTATAATGGCACATTTATTCTTTAAACACGTTCTCCTCTATGAACTTTTTTTTTTAGACGTGTACTTTTCAGCTTAGGATTTTTAGCTTAGGAAAATAGATAAAAGTGTTTTAGGATTCTCTGAACTCTTCTTCATTGCAAAGTTTGTTGTTATATCTATAGATACACCGAAGGTTTCTTTATATTGGCTCAGCTTGTTCGTTATCTGAAAAAATAGAAAATATTATTGTCTACGAAATTTGTATTATTTATTTGAGATCTCCTAAAACGTATTACTGAAATGTAATTATTCTCGTTTTAATCTTTTAGTATATTTTTGAGTAATTACTGGTAGTGTAACGTTTTAGGAATATAGTCGAGATAATGTGTAATTCTAATGATCATAACGAGTTAAAATCATAACATCAACAGTCATAACTTTTTTTTACAATATTAGTAATGTCAACAATGTCTGTCTGTCTGTGTGTTGTTAGGGATAGTAGGTATACTTAAGTTCTTATCTATTTATTTGTCAATAATTCTTAATTTCTCAGATTGATTTTAGTAGTTTTCTTTCAATTCATAATTTGAGTAAATTAGACACATATAAGGTTTGTTCCAACCACACTTCAAACAAGTTCCAAACTGTACGACGCATGCGCATTAGGGAAAAACGATCAAGTGTGGTCCGCTGCGCATGCGTCGGACAGTTTCAAACCAGTTTGAAGTGTGGTTGGAATAAACCTATAATCTTGTTAAAAATTAAAAACTTAAAGTTTGTAATTCACAGTCATAAAAAAAATACTGGAAAGTTTCATTGTCATCGCTAAAATAAAAGTCTTAAAATACGAAGGAAGGTAATGTTCTAAATGTTTTGGTATTACTGCTAACTATACATTATTATGTAAGCATTATTCTACTGTGTTTAGTAATTTACTGTAGCTAGAGTATGCGGTATATCCAAGAGAGTTAGTTAGGAGTTGTACAGATTAAATTGTTATTTATGAGACTTTAGTTACAAGCCAGTAAGGATATGAGGACAGCGCTGTCTCCACACTATATAAACAAATTACTATCTGTTTGCCTCGCAACTTCTCTTTCCAGCTTTGTAATTATTCTGAATTCTTTTTCATTTTGGCCTTTAACAGTACTAAAAAAAAAGGAGAATTTATGAAGCGGAAAGTTTAATTTTAACTTGAATGTATTTTTTATTCGTTTATCTTATTATTTTTTACTTGTTTTGCTAAAAGTGGTTTATTTGATAAACCGGGTGACTAATCTTTATTTGAATATTATATGTATTCTGAATAAATTATATTGTCTAGACTACGTAAATTCACCCAGAGTTTACTTTTCTGTTAGGCCAACCATTATAAATTCTAGGATAATTAAAAATTAATATGGTTCCCAAAGGATGCAAAAATTGCTAGTTTATTAGTTTTCTTTCAGATCCCACCTATAATAATAATACATAGTATGTAAGAATACCTATTCTACCCCACTCTATGTGTACCTATTATACAAGTGCCTATTTCTAATAAAAAAAGTTTGATAACCAAAGTATAGTAATGATAATCGAGGGGCTTGCTGCAAAAAGGATGAACCTCCATTTTTTTGACATTTTTGAGTTATGTATCACATCATGTTCAGAAAAAATACTCTATCGTTTGGTGTAAGAAAGATTCAAATCCATTGAGTAGTTCATAGTTTTCTCAACAGATGGAGCTGACTGTCTTCAATGTTTGGTGGAAAAACGATGCAGCTCCTGGAGCTGACTCCTTTATGCCCCAAAGATGAGTGGGTTATTTTCAGATAACTGCCTGTCTCAAAATAAAAATCCTGCATTAACGCAATATTTTTATTACTTAGTAAGATGTGGACGTTACACTAAAATCATTCATCGTTATCCGGAGCCCGTCCACAGTTTAATGCCTTGCGACAGAGCTTTGGGATTATTATTATTTTTTTTTTTTTTTAAGAGGAAAACTGATACAGTTTTTCTGCCTGGTGAATATTCTCAAATCATTAAAAAAAACTAGCAGAAAATTTTGCAGTTACTCAAGTAAGCCATGCAATGATTTTACAACTTCGACGATACTTTATGAAATTTCTTTTTGAGGTCCCCTTGCTTAATTACACCAAATAAAATAAAGAGCAAATATTTTATCACAAAATACAAAGTGTGCATTTATGATTCTAAGCATTTACTGCCAGGCAAATATTATGTAGTCAAAGTGTGGAACTGCTAGTTCCAATAGTAGTAATGAAGATTGACTTTAAAAAGATTGATACAACTCACATAGTAAAGCTTTTTTACACTGTTTTATGTATACAAAACAATAATAAGAAATAAATGCGAAATAGGGTGTATGTCTTTGTTGTGATGTTTCTTTTTTATTTGACATAATTTGATTCGTAAAAACAGTAATAATTAAAGTTTTTTGTTCCAAATACAGCCAAAAAGAGTGGATTTTTAGAATGTTTGGTGCAAAAATGAGGTAGCTCCAAAATTTTAAATTTTATTCTGCTTTATAAAAATAATATTTTTAATCACAAGTATACTTAAATTAAGTGTTTATAGGCAGACTATACATGGAAATTTTAATTTTAATTCAAACTAAAAAGGAAAATTTTAAAACAGTTTTTTGCATTTTACTCAAAATTATAAAAAGTGGAGCTGCATCGTTTTTGCAGCAAGCCCTTATCAGCTTGAATAAAATACCCCCTGCAGAATTATGCGAGGTTCCACCTAAACTCTAAAATATGATATATACATAATATATAAATCGATCTGACGATCGTTTAGTCTTTAGCAAAATTTATAGAGCGCATACGGTTGAAATTAATCTAGGGTTATGGGCTATATGCGGGCTTCTTTTTGCAAACCTAAATTTCATTAAATATAAGATAAGTACTTTTGAAGATATAGGTGTCAATAAATGTATGATTGTGCGTTTTGCGCACGTGGAAGAGAAAAAACTTGACGCAGAAGATTGAAACTTAGACAGGACCAACAATGGGCTAATTATGACCTACCATCCACATGTTCTTACTACAATTTTGAATTTCTTTTTTTCAAAAATTCATAATTTTGCAGATTGATTTTAATTATTTGCTTTTCAATTGGAAATTTGTATCGAAACTAAAAATGTCTGTCAATTCAGATAAAGTTGTTATTTCTTATCTTTAAGATGAGAGTTCTAGTGTCTTGAAGTTCTACCTACATACATATTATAAGCAGCAACACCTGTTTGTCTAACGCTACATGCATTATGTTGGTCCTAAGAGTATAGCATTGTTGAACAGATACATGAGGGAAGATAACACTCAATGCATGTAAACTACAGTACGTTGTCTGATTTATTCAAGCTTTCACTTCACACTGGAGCCTAACAACTAGATTTACACGTGTAAATAAACCTCAGGCTTACTCTCAGAGTCATATACTGTTCCCACCTTACTTGTCTTGTTTACATAAGTAATGCCAACAGACAAGTACTTCTTACCCCATTCTCCACCGAACAAACTGAATTCTTCCACAGAACAAATTGAATTATCCAGTCTGTTTCGACCTGTTGGTTGAGGTAAAAGGTTTTTCCATAACTAATGTTAAAGAGAAATGTTATTTTTATGTTATAAAATATTTCCTCTACTCAAATATTACAGTTGATCAAACACAAATATGTAGAAACTAAACATAATTAATTTTTAACTTTGAATTAGATTATCAACTGTGAATTAAAACAAATAAAATAAAGCATAGCAAATATCAGACTATGAATTAAACACAATTAAAATTAAATTTAGCGAGAATCAGTCAAAGTAAATGTCAAAATTTTGGAATTATCAATTAAATGAATTATGTTTTGGAAAAACGTATTTCCTTCTTACATCAAGAATGATGTTTTCTGTTCACTATTCTTGTTTCATATCTCAAAAAGGAACTGAATTTTCTCGACAGAGTGGTATATCTGAAATTTAGATTTTTAGTTTTGATTGACCCTCGCCATCCTCAATAAAAATTATTATAAGCACAAACAAACTTTTATTTACACCTACAACTTCAAAAATACTCATAGAATTTTTATGTAATTTGGATGGTTTGTTTAAAGTAGCCTGCAGATTGTAGATAGCCATAGATTAATTGAAACGGTCTGTGCTCTTTATATTTTGCTAAATTGGTACTTTGATTCGTGTAAAATAGTCTGCCAATTAGAGTGGCCCATTGATTCCTCGCGTCCAATTTCGTATAATTTTATGATTTTATGCTGAATGAAACATTTTTATGTTTCCGATTTCAAAAATTCCAAGATAGAAAACCGTTTCAGACACCTGGGAACATTTTTGGTTCTGTCTGTGTCTCATTTTTCGCTAACCAACATATCATAAAAACTAATTGATTATTGTCCGATATTAGTGAAATTTGGTTGGTGGGTCATAATTAGCCCATTGTTGGTCCCATATAAGTTTCAACATGCCCACAAACATGCATTTATTTACACACATATCTTTTAAAGTACTCATCTAATTTTTATAAAATTAGGATGGTTTGTAAAGAGTAACCTGCAGATAGCTCCAGATTAATTTCAACCATCTGAGCTCTTTAAATTTTACTAAATTGATAATAATTTAATGTATGTAATTAATAAAAACAATTTTTACAGATTTAAGAAACGGAGGGAAAATCAAATAAGTTGGACGAAAATAGGTCGTAAAACAATAAATCATTAAAGAATTCGAAATAGGACGCGAAGAAGCTGTGTGCCACCCTAATTAGCAGACCATTTTTTTTTTAATATTTAATAAGGGATGCTGGTTGTTGAAAGATATCGATAATTATCTCATTCGTTTATTAAAGAGGTTGTTTTATTTTTTTTTTTAATTAATCATTGGCTGTTGTGTACTATATGTAAAAGCGACAAAACGGACCCCCTGCAGAATTGTACGAGGTGTAATTGTGTGAGAAAACGGGTTGTCCCCAGAATATAGGGTACACAATCATGGAGAAGAAATGAGTGAGGGTGTCATATCCGGAGGGTATCATATAATATCGGAGTCATATCCGTCCATCAGAGTGGAAAGGCTTATCTGTCCTTTGCTATTCTGCTGGTTCAGTTTATTGTCCCCAGTGTTTTCTTGTGAAGGATGGGGAACAACTATTGTCATGGGTTCACTGGGTCTGTTAGATTCCACTTAGGTATCATCCTTCTCTTCGTTAGAGCTTCCTTTCACACTATCTCCGTCTCTCATTCAGCTTCTTTATCGAGTCCTTTTTTACATCCTAAAAACTTTTAGGTTGTAAAAGAGTCTTTCAAAAAAAATTGAGAAAAGTAAAAAGGACTTTTTTGTTCTAAACTATTCATTCTTCACTCTCCCTTTTTTAAAGATAAACTCTTTAAGAGTTCTTTTTATTTGTATAAAAAAATATATATATCAGACAAAGAACAGAGCAAAAAGTCAAAAGGAGAGTTATAAAATGAAAAAAGAAAAAAGAAAAAAAAAATTAAAGGGGCCCTTATTTTACTGCTATCTCAGTAGGAAAAACGACCAAACGCCATCTTATAACCCGCATTTTGATTCTTTCCCTTCTTTCGATTACTTCATGCTGCATTACTTATCGATTTAACTGGAAACAAAATACAGTTAACTCGAATACTTATATTTATATAAACATTAAATAAATCGAATGTGCTTTAAAAAAGCTTCTCTTTTATTTTATTTTATTTGTGAACTCATAAATTTTTATAACTTGAGTTTCTTTCTGTAAGTAAGAAGACTGTAAAATCCGTTTCTAAAGAAATGTAATTTTCTCTGTTACTAGTTCATTTTGTTTCCGAGCTTACCGAAGGTAACGGAAGCATTGTGTTCACTTTTGAGAACGAAAAAGTTGTATGTCTCCGATTTTAAAAATTCAGTTTCAGTTTCAGAAATCAGGGAATATTTTTGGTTCCGTGTCTGTCTGTCTGATAGTCTGCTCTAGGCAGCCATAGTGTACACTTGGGCTCCTATATCTCTTTGTTTTTCTAATAGTTTAAAGTGTCATAGCTTTGCAAAAATTGTTGTAGTAAATTTTGAGGTTATTTGGGATGTTATGGTGTAGTTATATTGGATATTTATAGAAAGGAAAGTTTTAAAAAGACATTTGATTTTTTAAATTATTTCTTAAATATTTCCAGTGAATTAGGGAGTGTTGAAGAAATCCAGGAACTATGTAATCTAATAAGTCAATTAAAAGAAGACCTGACTCATGAAATTAGGCAGTCTAAAGATGAATTAAAAAAGGAAATAAAAGAACTAAAGAATAAAATTCAGGAACAACAAGATACGATTAAAAAGCAGGAGGATAAAATTAAACAACTTGAAAGAGCGAATTGTCGAAGAAATTTAATTATTCATGGCCTACAAGAATATAAACCAGAAAATTATTCTTCTCTTGAATGTACTGTGGTAAAATTTTTAAATGATATGTTAGATATAAATATTTCAGGGAGAGATATTGAACAGGTGAGAAGGCTTGGAAAACCAGAGAAGAAAAATAGAGCTGTTGTTGTTGGCCTTGTCAATTTAAAAACAAAAATGGATATACTTCAAAGGAAAACATTGCTTAAGAATACCAAATTTTATATAGATGAAGACTACCCTTTTGATGTCAGGGAAATTAGGAGAGAACTTAGGATAGATATGTTCGCTGCAAGGGAGAGTGGCAAAATAGCTGTCTTAAAATACGATAAATTAATTATAAAAGATGGTATTATCCCTAGACCAGAAATTAAAAACAGGACTAAAAGACCACTAGAATCGTCTCCAGAGAAAACTTCTATAAATACTGCAGACATATTTGACAACAAGCCGAAAAGGAAAAATAGCCTAGGAAAGTTAGAACAGAAACTTATACCAGCATATTTGGGAAAGGATTTAGGGGAGAGTTCTAAAAAAGCGGAAACTCCAGAAAAAACTTCAAACACTAACCATACCATAACTGAATATAAATCAAATAAGAATACAAATTCATCAGCCTAGCAACTAATGAGGAAAAAAACCTATATAAGAATTGGGACATTCAACTGCAGAACATTGTTAAATGAAGAAAGGATGATCGAACTAGAAGAAGCAAGAATAAGTTTAGATCTAGATATACTTGGGTTAGCTGAAGTGAGAAGAGGGTATGAAGCAATAGAAGAGAGGGGAAATAATATATTTTTACACTCAAAAGCTGATAAAGGAAATCTAGGAGTGGGATTCATTATAAAAGGTTATTTAAAAAACAAAATAGAAGAATTCAAACCGATTAACGAAAGAATAGCTTCGATCACCTTAAGAATTGGAAACATTAAAATAGCTTGTATACAAGTCCACGCCCCAACAGCAGAAAGCTCAATTGAAGATCTAGAGAAATTTTATGCAGAATTAGAGCAGGAATATGAATTATCAAACAAAGAGACAGCCGCTGTTTATATAATAGGGGACTTCAATGGCAGAATCGGACGAAGAAACCCTAGTGAAGAAAATGTAATGGGTCCTTATGGTGTAGGAGTAAGAAATGAAAGAGGTGAAATCCTTATAAACTTTGCTTGTTCTAAAGAATTAAAAATAATGAATTCCTATGCAGCTGGAGGGTTACAGGATAAGTGGACTTGGAAATCACCTAAGAATCTCAAATGTGAACTAGATTACATACTTACAAGAAATCTCAAATCTCTAATGAAAATAATCATATTAGAAAAATTAAATTTCGATTCAGACCATAGGATGGTAATTGGTGAATTCAAAATTAAGAAAAGAAAATATTTTTGCCAAAATATTAAAAATAAAACCTTTTTATCAACTGCCAAAATAGATTCAGGTGTATTTCAAAAAAACCTATTAGAAAACG
>KZ651819.1:310686-321036 GCA_001010745.2 Gerris buenoi
ATATGGTGCCACCCCTGTTGTCGTGGATGGTGCATTTCTTAATTGTACTAAGATGGCATTTAACTTTTCCTCTATAGTTCCCGCATCCATTGTTTTTAACAACTTTTTAACTGTTTGTACAGCTCGTTCTGCAGCTCCGTTTGACTTCGGATGGTATGGGGCAATGGTCCGGTGACTAATTCCATTGTTGTGAAGAAATTCTTTAAATCCTTTTGATATAAACTGGGGCCCGTTGTCCGACACCACCGTATTGGGCAAACCAAACGTACTAAAAAGTTTGTTCAGTTTGGCAATGCACCATGTCGTAGTGGTGATTTTAGTATGAAATACCTCCAGCCACTTGGAATATGCATCCACCACTATGAAGTAGTACCTTCCTGCCTCCGGTCCTGCAAAATCAATGTGGATCCTCTGCCACGGTCCGGACGGTGGTAGCCAAGGGTGATCCGTTTCCTGTGCTGGATTGTTTTTCTTCTCGCCGCATTGTCGGCAGGCTTTTACTACCTTTTCGATGTCTTCATCAATGCCTCTCCAATAACAATAATTGCGGGCAAGTTGCTTCATTTTTACGATTCCGAGATGTCCAAAATGAAGTTCCTCTAAAACTTGTTTCTGAAGATCCTTAGGTCCTGAACACCCTACTGCCTCTCATTAGACACCCATCTTGAAATGTGATTTCTCCATCTTGTAGCCCTAATCGCTTTAAACTATCCCCTTTTTGCAGTGCCCTAACTACTTCGTGTAACTTCTCTTCCCTAAGTGTTTCTTCGGCTATTTTTTTTAGCCATCACTGGTAGTCTTTGTAACTGCTTGATCTGACATTGTTCGGCCATGTCTTTTGCATCTCTCTCCTTCGGTCTTCCTACTAGCAATGTAGACAAAAAATCAGCATGGGAATGGACCTTTGAGCATTTGTACTCTATTTCATAATCAAATCCCGAGTGCATAATGAATAAGTCTCGTTGCTGACAATGGAAGTAGAGCTGTATGGGGTCCTAATATAGCTGATAGTGGTTTGTGGTCTGTATGAATAATAAATTTTCTCCCATAACAATAAAAAACTTTTTAAGTCCCCAATAGATCCCTAAGGCCTCTTTGTCAATCTGGCTATATTTATTTCGCTTTTTGTCAGCGCTCGAGAGGCGAACGCTACAGGTTTTTCAATCCCCTTTTCATCTCTTACTGATAGGACCGCTCCTATACCAACTGATGAAGTATCTGTTGCCAAAATTAAAGTTTTGTTTGGGTCATAATCTGCCAGAACTCTCTTACCTGTTATTTCCTTTTTCACTCTCACGAAACTTTTTTCAGCCTGTTCCGACCATTCAAACTTTACATTTTTTTGTAGTAGTCTATTTAAAGGATTTAGGATAGTAGCTAAGTTAGGGATGAATCTATTGTAGTAGTTAGCTAGACCTAAAAACGTTCTTAGTTCACTGACATTTTTGGGGTGCTTAGCTTCGATTATTCCTTTAATCTTTTCTGGGGCTGTATGTACTTCTGTCTCATCAATAATATGTCCTAAGTATTTAATAGATTTTTCGAAAAATATACATTTGTCTTGGTTTAATTTAAGGTTATATGCTTTAAGTCGTTTAATACTTATGTCTTTAATCGCCGTAGAACTTCTTCTCTTGACGATCCATGTACAATTATGTCGTCAAAAAAAAAATGTAACGCCAGCTATTCCTTGCAATATCGTATCCATTACCCGGTTCCACAATTGGGGTGCTGTCTTCACACCGAACATTAATCTGTTAACTTTTTAGAGCCCCCGATGTGTACATAGAGTCTACATAATAGCCTCTTCATCCATCAGCATGTGAAGATAAGCGTTACTAATATCGAGCGTACAAAAATATTTCGAACCATGCATTGAAGCATATATATCTTCCACTCTTGGGATGGGGTAAGGCTCATCTTTTATCATTTTTTTTACCAAGACCTTATAATCAGCACATAATCTTAGTGAACCATTCGGTTTTATGACTGGGACCACCGGTGTACCCCATTCTGAGAACTCAATTTTGGAAATTATTTTTTCTTTTTCTAGCCTTTCCAGTTCTTCCTCTATTTTCACACGCATCGAAATCGGTACAGGTCTTGGTTTGAAATACACCGGTTTCGCCTCTTCTTTTAGATAGTAGTGCCCTTTAATGTTGGGTATTTCCCCTATTCCCTTTGAAAATACTTCTTTATATTCTTTCATAAGTTTGTCAAGTCCGTTTGGTTTCTGTTTTGTCTCTAACGTCTTTACTTCCGCCCAATCCAGTCTAATTTCTCTTATCCATTCCCTGCCAAAAATCGGGTCAACATCATGGTCTATCACATAGATTTTATTTATACTTTTTCGTCCTTTATATTGCCACTCTACTAATGCCATACCTTACGGTTTTATGCGTTCTCCAGTGTAGGTCTTCAGTTCAACGTTTGTCTTGAGTAATTTTTTGTTAGTCTGTAATTTTGTCCAGTCTATTAGCGATATAGTACTCAATGCTGCCCCCGTATCTAGCTCCATTGTCAGTGTCTTGTTTGCTATAATTATATCAATTAAAAATCTATCAGTATATTTACTCGATATTGTGTGAATTTCATAAGGTTCATCTCCCTCGCTATCTATGTTTTGATTGAAATAAACGTTATTTGTATTTTTCGATTTTTTAAAACAGCAAGCAGCCTCAATGTGTCCCTTTTTACTACAAAATTTACAAGTTTCATCACGATGTGGGCACCTATTAGCTCGGTGTTGGCAGCTGGTACACCTGTAACATTTTCCTTTTAGATGTTCAAAAAATTCCTTCATATTATCAGAGTTGTTTTTTCTGGTACTTGTTCCTTTTCCCTGCCATCTAGTTTTGTCAATTTATTTTTTATTTGCAATATTGGTACGCCTTTTGTTTTCTGCTCCATTTGACTACATTCATTTTTAGCAAGTTCCATTACTGTTGCCGTATTAATTATTTCATTAAAACTCATTTCTTCTTTAGATTGTAGCACCTTCATGCGTATTTCTGGCTCCCTCAGCCCTCTTACTCTTACAAACTGTAGCTTCAGAAATAACTCTGCAACCGATTTCTTACAGGAGCAGTTAGGGCTGTTTCACACTACACGGTTTTCGCCGTACGGCAAAAAACCGTACGGTAAAATTTTTTAGTGGAGTGTAGGAGGAGACGGGCACTTTCACAATACACGGCGACGGCAAAAAGCCGTACGGCCGCCGTGTAGCAGCCGTCTACAACCACTAAACTCACGGCGACCGGAAAGCCGCCGTGTATCTAGTTGTCTGTTTAATCAAATGTTTTTAAATACATAACTATTGTTCTTAAATGTTTTTGAATTTTGTTTTTAAATGTTTTACCTACAATATATATATATATTTTTTAACATTAATAAAGAATAAAACTATAACTAAAAAAAATTAAATCACTTTACAATTTATTTGATTTTTACTTACCTCAAGTCTATGATTGTGTCTCAAATGTTATAGATTTTTCTAAACAACTTGAAAGATGACATATAGGTATGTACGAGTATATAAAAAAAGGGTACTCTTTTACTTTGTTACCCACCCTATGGGTAACGAAGTAAATTAGGTCGGATGTGGCAAGATTTTACTTGGTTACCCACCGTTTGTTTACATTATTGTGTTTGACATTTTTTTAAAATGAATTGACAATCTTAAACTGAAAATATTCAAATATATCCTTGGGACAAAGGAATATCACACATCTGTAAGTGAAAATGTCAATATCCGTTAGTCTAACTATCTAGTACGGCAAAGTAACATTTAATCCAATAAATTTTGAACAAAAGAATAGTTCACTTGGATTTGTGGGTACAAAAGTAAAAGAGTGCCGTTACTTATTTTTAAACAATATTAAATCGGTGCAACCGGTTGAAATTATTATAGGTCCATCTGGGGCTACTTTTAAAAAAACTTCTAAATTACTTCTAAATTAATTAAGTATAGATAAGTTGATAAAGGTATAGGTATACACAAAGGTAATGGTATACACAAATAATATTTGTGCGCGCATACGAAAGAACCAATGGGTGCAAAAATTAATATAGGGCCAAGAAAGGACTAATTATGATCTACCACCCTGCGACCCCTTTACTACTAACCAAAAGAAACTTAGGGGAACATATAAATATTTTTAGCTCCGGTATGTGCAAAAAGGTCTAACAAATGACCTAAGAAAATCTTCCATGATACAAACCAAATTTATTAAAATGGGACAAATATATTGCTTTAGGTGTGGTAGACTATCAGACTGACAGATAAAAGACCAAAAATGTTCTCTGATGTCTGAAACGTATTTCTGTCCATGATTTTTAAAATCTAATACAAATAAACAATTACCATAAATATGCATTTAATTTACATAATATTCTTAATAAATCAATTATTTTATTAACTAATAACTTGAATAGAGTCATTTTAATTTTACTGTAAAATGTAAAACTTTTGGATATGTACATAAATAATATGTAAATCCTTATTTATATGTGTAAGATTAAACACTTTCATAAATTATATTTTATCTTACATGATATAATTATAAATTTTAAGGTTATAGAAGAGTTTACATAAAATTTATATTTACAAAACTACCTTAAATTTATCCTTTCATAGAGTTTTACATAAAGAGCGTTGAAATCTTTTTAACTACTTCAATTTACATAACTATTTATCAGGTTTAAGATATTATTATCACTTGATATAATTTCTAAATGTTAATTTTATTAATTCCTTGCACAAGGCTTTAGTCGTTTGAATTTAATTCAAAATGGAAATTCAGAGAATAAAATGTACAGATTACAGAGTTAAAGAAAGGTGTTGAGTTTATTGACAAATTTTATTTTGCAAGTTGTGAAATAATTTAAATTAATATTTTTTTTTTACAAGAAATTATTTACTTCAACATAAATTTGCTTCTATTTTAAAAGTCTACTTTTTTTTTCTTTTCGAAAAAATCCAATAGAAATATTATTGTCTTGGGCTGAACGAATTCAAAAACAAAAGAGCATTCATAATTTTGCTTTTGGTTGAAATCATAGATGCATTCAATTTTATTCGTATTTGTTAAATTTGCGGTCTCTTTGGGTCCGGGTAGCTCATTGTCACGTAGGAGATTTCGGAGTTCGAATTCCGACTCGGCAAGGGGCCCTAAACCGTTGTTCACCCAGCATTGAGATATAAATGGCTACTTATGTGAAGGAGCGTCAATCCAGTTACTATTGCAAATGATTTATACAGTTTAATGGAATGACACGCTAACCCAGGATCATCCATTACGTTTTACATATATAATGGATGATCTTTCCTTAGTGTAAGGTCTTTAGGTTCTACGGGTTATTGTACCATGGACTATTATTATTAATATAATAATATTATCGTATATGATATATAATTCTATAAATAATTTATATCGTATGATCTCTACATCTGTACGTCAAATACATATAATATATATACATCATTAACCTGTTTCCTTATGATATGTTATTAAGCTTTATGCAGACATCTTGAAGAGCAAGAAATACTATAGAAATTTAAAAATACATTTTATAATTACTCTGAGGGAAGAGAAATATGAAAAGTCGACTTTTCAACTTTGATTTTTAATGAATCCGTGGAGAGGGGGGGGGGGGCAGTAGCAGTATGATGAGGCTTTATAAAGGCCTTTGTGTGGTAAAAGGGGTAAAAGAAACACCCTCGAATATTTCTAATGATGTTTCCATAGCAACAAATATCAATCCCACATAATAATTGATTTTTTTAACTGTGATAGCCCCCATTAAAAAAGTATACTTTTGGATACATTTTTGTTGTAATTGAGAACTGCCTTAGTCCCCTTATATCCAATATAATGATGTAACAGAGCATGAAGCATTCTACATCACTTATAATAACCTGATACCTAAGACCTTAGAGACCTAAGAGGAAAAATTGTCCACACCTTTATTTTACTCTGTAAAGGAACGCCCTTAAAACAGTAACTACCGTAAAACCTAGATCTTAAAAATAATTCTAGCTTTTAAAAACAAAGTTTATTATTATAAATTCTTTAAAGGGCTTGTAAACGAGTAACATTTATGGCGATGTGTGGCTGACAATAATGGCCAGGATACATTGTTTAAAATCCTAAAACAATGCCGGCAATGGAATATGGAATATGGTCCGTATTGGAACCATTACTTTAACTATTGGTTGGTGTGTTGCCGGTAGCAGTCTTGCAGCAAAAATGTATAAATATTGATAAGTTGGTTTCCTGCTCTCTATCTATAGACCTCTGTTCTCAAATTTTGGAGTTCCAAGAAGGTAATAATTGAGTATTGCTCATATGCGCAAAGCTTCACAAGTCAGTCCCTGTGGTCTGCCATCAAATTCTTTAGAGGGTTTATTAACCCTTTTTCAATACTGTTTAAACTTGGCTCATGGTTACAGTAGTGAAACCATTTGTAGAGAATGCTAGGTCAGTTGCCTCAATCAAATGAATCCCCTCGTTTATTATTATTATTATTATTATAGACTAGGAAAACATGACAAGAAACAGAAAATGTACAAAGAGTAAGCCAAAGAAACAAACCTAAAGATAACCTCTAATAGAAGACTGTAATGTTATGATAAAGAAGTAACTTGTAAAGAGGATTAGGTTATTATCTTAATTTTATCAGCTCCATTGTTTCTTTATTATTCTTGTAATTATCATTTACATAATCGAGTAGTGTCCCGACAACGGCGACGGGCGACGACGCACCTCTAAATGATTTATGACGTAAAAAATTGATGAGCTAAAACCTAGATTTGAACCAGTGACCTCCAGCGTATGAAGCCAATGCTCTACCACTGAACTACCATTGACACTGAATATCCAGGCCTAAACCTTTCTATTTAAACAGTATATTATTTTAAACTTTCCTATAAACAGTATATTATATGATGTATAATTGGACAGTGCGAGACTCATTCATTATAAATATAACTAATTATGTCTCAGCTCATTTTCTCTGAATGAAATTAATAAGAAATAACTAGACATCACGTGGCTCTTTCTGTTTAAGTATAACTGGACAGCGCGAGACTCATTCATTATAAATATAACTAATTATCTCTCAGCTCTTTTTCTTTGAATGAAATTAATAAGAAATAACTAGACATCACGTGGCTCTTTCTGTTTAAGTATAATTGGACAAAGTGAGACTCATTTATTTTAAATATAACTAATTATCTCTCACCTCTTTTTTTCAACTATATTTATTCTGCCCGTTGCCACGGGCCTTACGGCTAGTTATTATTATAATAGATTAGAAAGAAAGGCACGAATGAAACAAATTCAGAAACAGTAACAAACTTACTAGAGATAACCTCTATTAAAGAATTTTAAGGTTATAATAAAGAAGGTTAAGTTAGTTTAAATTGCTTCAATAAATTAGTTTCTCACTTATTATATCATGTTATTATTGATCAAGAAATATGCAATAATACAAAAAAATCATACAGAATAACAAACTAAACTAATGATAACAATACATTAAAACCTAGTTGAGAGGTGAAGTTACATAAATAATTTTAATTTATAGGAAATGTTAGGATAGTTTTTTTGCCTCACTCTTTTTATTTATATCGTTTCGTGTTTTATTTTATGTATGTAGGAGTTACTTTGCAAAATGTGCTGTAATATTTTTAGTTGTAAACTTATATTCTACCTTAATTTAAAATAATAAATATGTATATAAAACAAATCTAATTATTCCAAAAATAATATAATTACGAGTACTTATCTTGAATCTTAATTATTACCTCTTAATATTCTTAAAATGCTAACTTTAAAGATCTCCTGTTTTAGACAGCTTGCGCTGAATTAAATTAGCCTTCAGTTTTTAATTATTCCTAAAATATTGTCGCAGTCATTATTTTTTTCAATTTAGTATAATTTATTTTTAAGATGTAATTATATTTTAACATCTCTATTAACAGTTTTTATCTGTCAGAGTGAGATATGCTTTTTAATAAGTGCTAAAGATTTAATTTAGAAAGGGTGCTTAGCCAGCGGACTTCATTAAACTTTATAGACCTTTAATATTAAACAAGCTCCCCCACTTTCTCCTTTAACTCTTTCTTTCCCAACAACTCTATTTCTTCAACTCTTTTTCCAATCTCTATTTTTCTACCTGTATACTTTATTTTAATGTTTTCTCTATTTTAACATTAATTTTAATGTTAATGACTCGTTTATAAATTAATTATAGCATTTAACTCATTGTTTTATAATTTTTATAAGAGGATAGTAGAAGCTTTTAACGTAGTTAGAGATAAAACCATGAAACCCTAAATTCTATTAAAATTATTAAAATGAATGTTCTTATTTTAGAAACCGACCTCTGGACGTTTCAAAAGGGAAAGGAAACCTGACGTTTTACCGTCAACATTTCTTAGATAACTAATAACTATTATATAATAAAAACTAATGAATTAATGAAACTAGTAAAATTATTAGTTATTTGAATTGAAATCTTAATAGTTTTTATCTAGATTATCTTTAAGAAGGAAGTTTAGTTAGCTCTGTACTATTACTTAATTTGTTTGTCTTTTTTCATGTTATATTCTTTTAGATTTTAAGGATGTAGAATGAACTGAGGGTAATATCGAGAGAGACTGGTCTCATAAATGAAAAGAAAGCTCTTCTTTTAACCAATAGCAAAAGGCAGGAAATGAGAGTAGCTGAGAAAGAACTGCAGTGGAGGGTTAAACTACATAATACCTTGGAAAACTAATCAGCTTAAAGGAAAAAAGTGAGATGGAGATAGGAGGGAATTCCTTAATCTAGGAAGAGGTATTGGGCTGTGCAATGTATTATAAAAAATCCTAGCTTTGATTTAAGAAAATAAGTTTCAGGAATTCAATAATTGTGTCCTACTATGCCTCACCTATGGCACTAGAATTTACACCAAGAACAATTCCAAGATTCCTTGAAAGAAGGAAGATTAAAAGATAAGATAGGAGCTTCCATCATAAGGCAGGCCACTGGGGTTAAGGATATAGTTCAAGAAGTAATGAACTTAAAATTGAATTAGGACATTCGGTAAGAGTAATGTATTGATGATTAACCAAGGAAGCAACACTTTAGAAATAAAATTTATAAAAGAGAAAGCAGGGGCAGCAATAAAAAGATGGGAATATGTCCTATTTGGTATAAGGCAGCGATGAATTGAATATACTAAAATAATATAGATTGCCAATTAGTGTGGCACATAGCTTCCTCGCATCCTATCACGTGCATTATTGATTGTATGCTTTTACAAGCATTATTGTCTAATTTATTTGTTTGTTTCCACTGTTTTAAATGTCAAAATTGTTTTGATTATGTACGTTAATCTGGGGACACGTCGAGCACACCCGTACCATCCTTTACTGGAACCAACTCACGGCAATTTGAACCCCCCTCTATTATCCTATAAAAGATACTTAGATATATAACACTAATTTTAAATAAGAGTTAATTACAAACGTAACCAGAGATAAAAATGTCACATCTTTACCCATGTTAGTTCATAAGATATAAGAGCCTTAAGTTTTGTTATTTTGACACTGACTGACTGAAAGACTGATTATCAAGATTCGAAGCCACTTCTCACAATTCCAGAAACTTTAAATTTAAAAAAAAATTATATATAGGTAGAGTTTAATGTACAAAAAAAAGAAGAAGAAGAAAAAAAAAAAACTTTTTAACCTCTTTATGCAGCGTAAACTGATCATTTATACATTAAGACAAGTACTTACTATGACAAATATATATTATGGCCAAGAAAATCATTTAAATAACTAAAACTAAGTCAACTAAGTGAGATAAGTTATTACAGATGTTATATTACCTATTTAAAGACCAAAAATCGAAAAATTTATTTGATTGGAATAAATGGTTACTTTAGCTTTGTAATAAAAAGTAACTGTATACTCATTTCAAGGTGAGTCGTTGGGATGCTACTCGATTATAAAAATGATATTCTAAAGTAAATTCTAAAGTAAATCTGAGTAAAGTAACAGCTTGAACTCTACAATCTGTAAAGCAATTTACAAAATGGACTAAAATTGTTTGAATAGTTTTAGCTAAAAGAATAAAGATGAAGATAAGCTCAAATTATGACTCGAGATAATTGAGCCACAGTTGGCCCAAGTCGTTTTACCATTCTGAAGAGTACTCAACTAATTTCTAAAATGAGTACTAGAGAGAAGCAAATTTAGCAGATCAGTTTAGCAGAGGTTTGGAAGGATGAAAATACACGATTATAACACGAATATAAGAAGGTGGAGATAGACTGTAATACTTGTAAAGGATATGTGGC
>KZ651820.1:17081-27257 GCA_001010745.2 Gerris buenoi
CACTACACCGCCCCTTGCAGGATTCGGTTGACACTCTCCACAGTGGTCCAGCCCGGATTACGGTGGAGAACTGCGTCCATTTTTTGTTGAAGTCTTTCCCCAATCGGACCCGGCCAACCCATACTCCTTTCCTTAAGTTCCTCGAGGAGAGCTACAGCTTTTGTCAGCTCTAAACTTCGAGTCTCTTGTTTTTCAAGTATATTTTGAAGGTCCCCAAAATGAGCTTTAATATGCCAATCTCTGAGTTACTTGGCGGTTGTTAAGGGCACTCTTTGCTTTTAGGATGATCAAATTTCGAAGCCCTCCATGACCTTAATGTAATATTCTAATGCATGTGTGTTCATTTGGGTTAAAAGCAATTTTAATCCGATAATAAGAGCAGCAGTCTATGAATCGTCAGCGGTAGCTTTGGCTTTGTCCGGGATTAAGTCGAAAAACAAGAAAACAAGTCTGCTTAAGGATCAACCAGTAGGGACTGGTAAACCCCCTGTCCTAGGAGAAACTTAGGACAGGGGGTGTATGTGAATCGTTAATCGTTAGACAGTGTCATTACTTCTAATTCTAAAAGGTTTTGGTACCTAGATAATATATGTTTGAATAGAAATAACATGTAAAACAATATGCACCTTAGTAGAAATTTCTCTCCAAAAATTGAATATTTATGCGACAATATGCACTTATGCCTGAAATATGCAAAATATGCATTTTTAAATTTGAATTTAAAGTGGCCTAGTGCCTGCCAAACATCATAATTCGTAAAGAAAAATCACTTGGGGCAATAAAAAAACAAAAACAAATAAAAAAAACATATGCTTTAAATAAACTAGTACATTTTAAAATCTTACACCCCTCTTGTCGGGTGCGGGCCGCCCCCTCCGCACCCCCCTGGCGACGCCACTGCCCATGTGGTTAAAACTGCCAAAAAAGAACGACTTCTGTGGCTACCTTTACGGAGTGCGAGAACCGACATAGTCAACGGGCAATAATAAATGCATGGAAATGATCTAAAACCGACAATGGCAATGATAATTACATTCTTAGGCTATTTTCTTATTGAATTATACCTCTTATTATGAAACTATAAATGATTAGATTATAATTTATTTTATAAAATTTTGTAGACGAGCAAAGCTATCGTCCAATCTTCTCGCATTTTATGAGTGACGTCAATGTTTACTTCTTAGCCATATAAATTAATACACATTAAAAATCAGGGTTACTTTTAAGAGGAAAGCGCAGTTTTAAAGATCTGAGTACATTTTGTTGATATTATAAGAGACCACTTTGGGCAGGTGGTCAAATTGCACAGCTGGTCACTTGGCAAATATTACTGAGTTCGTATCCATCGAGCAGTATTTACCATTGCAACCAAAACATCTATTTTATATTCTATTTTATTTGATGTATAAATTATCATTATTGCTTCCGAGCTTACCGAAGGTAACGGAAGCATTGTGTTCACTTTTGAGAACGAAATAGTTTTATGTCTCCGATTTTTATAATTTCAAGACAGAAATCCGTTTCAGACATCAGGGAACATTTTTGGTTCCGTGTCTGTCTGTCGGTCTGTGTGTTCGCGAATCATGAAACGTGCGACGATAACTTGAGTAAATGTCAACAGATTTAATGACATTTGGTAAACATGTTTATTTTACCAATGCCCAGGACGAGTTCGTTGGACAACGTTATCCGTTCAAGCGTTCACGCGCAACGCTTGCGTAAACGTGAACTTTAAATTTAAAATTGAAATTTTTGGTCGGGGAAAAAATCAAACTTCATCTATTCAATGAGACAAACATTTTTTTCAAATACAATTTTTTAGTAAACCAACAGCGCCATCGCTATGAAGTGTTAAAGATCGCTAAAAACTATTCATAGTTTTTACACAATAAACTGTACAACAATAAAGTAATATAAAGTTAATGTTAATATAACAAAGTACATGATAGGTTGCGAGGAAGCTATGTGCCACACTAATTGGCAGTCTATTTTTTAATTAGTAAGATCTAACATTATCAGCATTAGGTAACATCTTACAGTAAAGTATGGGACGCGAAAAAGAAAATTATGCATAAACATTTTCTGATATAATGATAAGGTAAAAAACAGCAATTCAAACTACTCAGTTTGAATTGCTGTTTCTCAACTACTCGTATAAGAATGACTAAAAGAAGAAGAGACACAAATTTATGTTCTTAGATTATATTATAATATACAATCTGCAGGTTTTTTTTTTTAACTAATTTACTAGATGCAGAACAGAACTGATAATCTTTATTCGACTATTATTGAGATTGTTTAAGATAGTACTTATTAATATGTATATTTGTCTTGCGTGAAAATACTGCTGGCACATAAAAATCAGACAGAATGTAGTCAAATCGAAATTAAACAAGACATATTAGTTTATTTGTTTGTTACAATTACAATTAGAACATCAAATTAGACGAAAATACACTAATATTTCATAGTGTCAAATAATTTACAGGATAACATTATTCTCTTATAAAATATGAGTATACAAAAGCAAAATGTGAAATAATGTTAAAGAATTTATAAAAATTAAATCGAAATAAAGAGTTTCTTTGTCAGTAGGTACTGTCTTGTATCGTTGTTACAAAAGGAATTTCTACGTACTCATTGCTCATGACAAAACTGAAAAATTACTTAGGAAATGAGAAAATCAGTGAAAACAAAGTGGATTTTAAAAGAAAAAAATAATTATAATATACAACATAAAGGTGACGACAGTCAGAGTTCAAAGTGCATCAATGTTATTAGTTAATTAATCTTACTTCTTGTTGAAGAGACGAATCGAGTAACACTCTAACAATCGATTTTTACTTGACAAAACGGTTTTAGAAGATAAATTTTGTTGGAACGGTGCTCACTAAATATAGAAGTGAACTCTCGCATTAGTATTTTAACGTTATATCAAATCAAAGCTATGTTAAATCATAAATTATTACTTCAGTCCTCGGACAATAGCTCAGTTAACTTATGGTATAGTAAATTTGTTTCAGATATTATTTTAATAGTCGCTACACGAAGAGTTACTATGAATTATCATATCAATCCGCAATAGCAAATGTTTGCCAGTTTCGAATACTTTTGTGTTAATTGACATTATTAAATAATTATTGGTTATAATCAGTGACGACCCATCAGTCGACCATCAACTGATTCATTGTCAAACCGCAATAGCAAATGTTCAGTATACGCAAGTTTCGACAACTTATGTAATTATTGGTTGTAATCAGTGATGACCATGAGTAATCAAATGATTAGTTCATAGTTCACAATGAAACCACAATAACAAATGTTTAATACAGATCGATGTCGACCATATTTTTCATTATTGTATTGGCTTTATTACATATCCTTCAAATTGGCCAAAATGTGTACCATAAATAATATGTATATACATGGTGGGCAATAAACCGCAGTTTTTTGAACACTTATAATTAAGCTTCTGTAATTGATAGAGATATGGGGATTTGTGGGGTCTGCAAACTGCATTCTATTTTAGATTTAATATCTATAACTAAAATAGACTTTAAAAAAAATCGGCTTAATAAAAGGCTAAAGAAATAGGCTTTAATTGAGTGGAAGCCATGCAATGACGGTTTGAGTTAGTCTTAAAAAAAATTGTAATCGTTGTCTGGGATTATAGATTTGATGGAATAAGTAATCAAATGGTAGAGTGGGGTTTTCATAGGTAAGTGAGAGGAGTCCTAAAGTATTAGTTATAACAAACAAAGAAGTTGTGTTGCACAATGTTACCTAAAATTGAAGATCAAATGCCAAATTACACGTTTATGCAAGATGGTGCCCCGTCCCATCGCTCCATGCAACTTGCGCAAATGCAAACAATTCAATACTTGCAAAAGAATTTCAGACGAGTGGCCGCCCAACAGTCCGGACCTAAATCCAATTGATTACTCTGTCTTCTGGGGTTGATTAGAGTTAAAGCATAGAGTGTACAAGGGGGGGGGGGGACAGAATAATGAAAGTTGATGAACTTCGTAGGAGAATTCTTGCTGCCAGGGATGATATGCATCAATAGACTATTGCTGGGGCCATATCCCACTGGAGAAAGAGAGATAAGGCTGTCGTAAATGAGCGAGGAGGACATATTGAACAATACAACAAGTAAATCTGTAAAAATATGGATTAATTTATTTGTAAATTTGAGAAATATTCTTATTAAAATACATTTATTTTGTCAAAACTACCTGGACAACAACTTTTGTAAAGACACTAATTCAAACCGTCGTTGCATGGCTTTCACCCAATAGTTTGTTAAGTTATAGGTATGCAATTTAAAATAAAAGAATGTAGTTTTCAGACCCCGAAAACCCCACATCTCTATCTATTACAGAAGCTGAGCTATAAGTGTTCAAAAAAGTACGTTTTTTTTTGCCCGCCCTGCATGTAAAAAAATGCAAGCCTTGAAGCTTACCCGCCATTGGATGAAGATGACGAGGAAAGAGATAAAACATGTATCTTTTTTATTGAATTGTGTGCATTCAAAATCTGGGAAAGTTTGGATAAGCGTCTTAAGTCTTAACCGTAAGGTATGGGCACATAAAGCCTCCAGGAATGGAGAGGAGCAGGATCAACCTTTTATTTGTGTAGTTGTTCTTAGACTGGAAATTATAATTATACATTTAATTTCTTTTTTAAGTATGTTCCGTGATCTTTAGATCCAAATATTATTCCTCATTGTACTTAGAGCTATTGCTACTGGTTTTATCTAACTAGTAGTTCTGTGTAGACCTCGCTCAAAAATAACAAATCGGGGTTTGAGCTTATACGTTCATAAAAACTATTTATCGTTAAAAAGGGTCTAAAACGTGACTATTTTAAATAAACATTTGTACCTTTTTAAAGTACGTTTTAAGGGCTATCCAACGTCCCAAACATGGCCGGCCAGCTACCATTTTTATATTTTCTTAAACAGAAGTACAAAAAGTTGTACCCCTCATGTACCCGGTATAGTAATAAATTTAAGGTATTCCTTTCACGTAAACTTTTACTACTATATAAAGTACTAAATACCATATGAGTTTCAGCCCGGTCCTATGAAATGCAAAAACGGTACGGTACAAAGACTAAAAAGTTGCGTTTTTCGACTGATTTTTCCAAACCGGTACAATAAGTAGAATTAAAAAAAAAAACAATAAAATGAGTACAAAGGCAATAAAACCCACACACTTTTGAGTAAATAACTGTAATTTTTTTATTTTTATTTTTATAGTGCACCCTACATCTACCGCAGTACTAAAAGTACCTCTGTACCCGTACCCGAAAAGGAAAATTTTCGTACAGGTACGAAAATGTACAGTGCGTTCAAGTGTTATTTGGCGCAACTTTTGACCGAAGGGAATTTTTGAGCTGATAAATCCCTCGAGGCAATGAGCTCCACAGTTGGGTAACCTACCCTCCACCCGGCACTCTAAAAGTACAATCCAAGTACATTTTATCGAAAATATATTTGCACACATTTGGTCCATTTTAAAAGGCCATTCCAACGATACCTATGTCAAATCGGTCCTATGTCACAACGGCCCCTTCTTGTTGCGGCTACCCAAGGAGTACATCCTTCACATAGACGTAGCTCCCGAAGTAGAAATCGGAAATATAAAAACAAACCGGATTCTTAAAGAGGACAATTAGACCTAAAGTCCAGTACCCTTTCAAATCCCGTCTGATTAAAATTGCGAACGGTACAAGGTCAAAGTCGAAATTTTTGGAAAAACACGATTTTTGTGTGTTTTTCGCCAAGGGATTTGACTTCCCCCTCTCGAAGGAACTAAAGAAAGGGGATTGCGCTTACCCCTTAAAAAGGTCATTTTTAGAGCATACGAAGCAGAGTAGGAGAGTACATTTTTTTTTCTCCGTACCTCCATTGTACCATCTAGTACCTCGGAATTCAAAGTACCATATCTCAAAAAGTAAAAGAACCATCGAGTTTAAAAGCAAAACGCCAGGAGCAACATTTTATAGGCTTTTAAGGCTCAAAAGCCCAATAGCGTCGTATGAATGCCCAAGGAGGAGATACGTGAACCATGTAGAAAAACGTTTGAAAAAAGTCGTAAAGTGTTTCTTAGCTTTAAAGGACCTGAAAAGTGAAAATTTTAAAAATGTTTTTGCTTTACTTTTGTACTCTTCTTGAGGGCTTTCCAACGATTTACGACACTCCGTACCAAATATGTATCTCCGGTTTTCTCGAATCGGCGAAAAAAAAAATTCCGGATGTCACCCCTAAGCGGGGGTGCACGTAAAAAAAAAAGATCTCGTTACCGGCTATGAAACTCTGCGGGATCTACAAAAGCCTGATAAAAAATTGTTAAAATTACGCCCTTTTTGGCCGTAGACGATTTTCCATTGAAAATAAACTCATTTCCCGGCATATAGAATTTTTTCCTGAAAATATACTATGACCCTTACAATTTCCAGAAAACTGCATGTCTCTACGACAAACACACTCTTCAGTATAAAAAAAATTAAAAAAAACACCCTATTTCACCCTTTAGGGCCGATTTTCACCCTTAAGGAGTAGTTTAAAAATGCCCTTACCCCATGTTGGGTCAAGCGATTTTTAAGGTTCCTAACCGATTTTGACATTCCAACTCGAAATTGTTATGAAAATCGAGAGGCGGGGTATAATTATTTTTTTGTTTTTTGCCGTGGCGCCTTAAAATTAAGTCAATTTTTACCGGTATTAAAATATCTATTAATATTAAACGATTATTTTTACTGATTCTCCCCTAATAAAAACTAAAGTGTGATATTCCTTTGTCCCAAAGTACATTGGACTTAACATCCCTTTGTCATAATAGTTATTTAGTCTGAGTCATTTATATCCTAAAAAAAAACTTAGGGGAGTAACAATCTAAAGAAGCACCATAAAGCTAGTAAAAACTTGATCGGTTTCTACTGTAAAATAATCGTTTAATATTAATAGATATTAATACCGGTTCCGATTAGTTTATTTGGCTATGATTAGAGAATTTATGGAAACATTCATACGAGCATATAACTCAGTTTCAGCCATAAGCTATAAAATATAGCTCTGAAATAATAATTTCCTTAAATAATTAGTTTCAAAATGTAAATAAACAATTTAATTTGTCAGAGAATCAAATAAAAAATATATATCTGAGAATTTCATCTAAAATTGCCTTTTGAAGGCTGAAACTCTGAGACACCTTAATTTAGATCACAAAAAGTTGACTAATCTAAAACCTCAAGTAATATTAATTCATTCTGAAGAAATGCCTGAAAACGGCGTATCTCTGCTCTGCCAAAGAAAACAGTTTTAATGTAAACGATAGTTAGCTGCAAAGGAAACAAACTTACGAAATATTATTCTTGGCATGACATCTTCAAACTAAAGTAATTTTATATAATTATCATAAAAAATATAACATTAACAAGATTATTATAATATGTATTATGTTAAACGCATCATAGAATGAGTTTATTATTATTCTGTATGCTTTAAGGTTTATTTTTAATAAACCTTACCAATGAAGGTACTAATTTTTATAACTATCTAAAAAAAAGTCTTCATTGTGAACTAAAATTAGGATATTTTTTTTATTCATTTCATACTAATTTTAGAATTCTCTTGACAACAATAGTTATTTACGCAACAAGGGAGAGAAGTATGTTTTCCTGCTCGAGGTTAAGTTTTCTCCTGAGGCACCACCGAAGGAGAAAACTCCATTAGATAACTGTAGTATTAGCTCTCGAGGCATGCCGAGGGAGATAATACCGAGAGCAGAAATACTTCGATCCATGTTGCGTATTAAATTTTATCTACGACTAGTGCACCATGGGTAATAGCTAAAGTTTGTAGGTTTAAATTTTTTACCTAAAAGAGAGTATAATTGTAAACACAGAGTGGGACCCGAAAATAAAACTAATTAATGTGTCCAACACACATATTATTATCAATTATTACAAAGATAATAATAGTAATTTTTCAATAGATGGGTGAAAAAGGTGTAGAAAAAAAACAAACAATTATATGTTTGTGGGAAACGTTTTGACCCTAAATAAGGTCATACTCAATCCATTTATTAACTAAAAATAATAAAAACAAAGCAAACCAATTGACGCTCTCCCTTTAGAGGAAGTATTATTATATAAAGGCTTCTCAATGTAAGTAATCTGAAATATCATAAATTGTATTATTAGAGATAGGACAGATAACCATTAAATTAAAGGTTAATTATACAGGATGATTGTAATAGATTGGCTTTTACATTTTTAACAAAGCTTCTAAGAAAATTTAATTGATTTGGTGGTTTGCTTTGTTTTTATTATTTTTTAGTTAATAAATTGGACTAAGGATGACCTTATTTAGGGTCGAAACGTTTCCCACAAACATATACATAATTGTTTTTTTCTACACCTTTTTCATCCATCTATTGAAAAATTACTATTAATACATATTATATGTATAGAAGGTGGCAATAAACTTAAGGTTTATTATTTATACAAAGATAATATTAAAGTTCGTTTAAAAAGTAAGGCTAATTTAATAATAGGGATTGAACGTTGTAATTATCCTATCTTAAATCAGAAAACAGCTATTGTAATGTTTACTTGTATGTAAGTAATTATGAATTAATTAAGATTTGCAAAGTACATGAATAGAAAATGTTATAGTAATAAAACCCGAGCAAACATCCAGACGCAGAGCAGGATAGAATTATTTTTTTCATTCGCAGAAATATACGAACTGCACGAATTGAGACGCAAACAGGGTTTAGTAGGGCTTTACTACGTCTACGTTTCACGTGGCCTACCCGACGCTATTTTAATCTAACGATTTCACGAACTTTTATATGTTTGCGGTTGAAAAATACGGTGCTCCAATAAATATGCGCCCGCTCTTATGTTCGAAAGATTTAAGTCGACTGCATTGAAAGCAAACGGTTGTTCGATCCCTATTGAGACTAGGCAAAAATTAATTAGGTACTTTTGTTCTAAGATAATTTACCTAAATCAGTTTAAATATTTAAATACAAAATACAGTACTCAGTAAACAAACTAGCGTTTAAGCTAACTTGAATCAGTTTGAATTTATTTTTTAAAAAAAACAGTACTTAACTTAAACTAACACATTCATACACATTGCGCACTTAGGAAACCTTAACTTGATTTAATATATTATTTAAATTCAGTATTGGACGAATTTACTAGTGATGATTTTAATATGAAAAAATGAATACAGTTGTGAAATACTAAAAATTATTATACTTCAAATTTGACAAAATCTTGCCTCGCCTTGAACAGGACATCATTATTTCGAAATTAAAGATTATTTTCTTCACAGTTAAAAAAAGAAATCATAATGTCTTTTTTAGAATTTATTCCATTTTGTTAGTATATACCCAAGCATGTACAATAATTATTTAATATTATATCAGATTCTATAGAATTTTTAGCCGTGTCTTAATCTGGTTTTCTGGTGTCTTACTTATTGGGTTCAGCTGGAAAAATCGATAGGTTACTTAATGCCGAACTTTACTTCCGTGTAATGTTCTGTCACAAATTTTGTTATTGTCTTCTTCATATTTAATTTTTTTTTTTTTTTTTAATTATTTATGTTTTGAGAATTCCTAGTGAAATAAAGATAAAGCAAGCATCGGAGTGACCTGATATATTTAAGGGAAAAAAGGAACGAACTGAGAAGTAGGATTAAATATGAAGAAAAAAGTTCTAAAAAAAAAAAATGTTTTAACCATATCCTAGTGCTTTCCTCTCTATTAAGCTTCTTTAATTTTTACAGCCACATCAAATACTTTAACTTCAAATTGACATCAATATCAATTACAAGGATGAATCGATAAGCTGATTCCTGATAAAACCATAGTCTTAGGGGATTATTCTATTAAACCGTTTTTGCCAAAGATAATTCTTCAATATAGTGGATTTGTCTACCATTGAATCTGCATAAATTTGAGTTAAATCTGCAGCAATGGCTATAAACACTATACTGATTTTAAAGTTTCATCATATTTGTTTACCCTTCTAAAACTAAGGGTTTAAGTGGTTTTAATTAAATATAAATTAAACCTGCTAATATATGGTCTTAGCTCTGCAATAAACATTAATTTATTCCCCCTCCCCCCCCATGTAAACGATAGTTAGCTGCAA